>WYDF02108978.1:0-10435 GCA_009867245.2 Adranes taylori
GGCTAAAAAACCCGTAGATGGAATGGAAAAGTTTACGGGAGGCCTATGTCCAGCAGTGGACGCAGTTGGCTGTGTGAAGGGTCACTGATGAGGGAAAGGGGGTGGTTAAGCATAAAGTAGGATGTAGTTCGTTTGAGGGAGTGAGAGATTGGCCTTCCCTGATCCCTTGTCATTGTCTTTTGGTTTTCTTTTTTTCTCTTTGTTTTTATTTTTTGTTTGTTTTTTCTACATTAAGTTGAATTGTTTCTTTGTAAACCATTGTATTAATGATTAAGGGTTGGAATTATTTTATTGTATTTTATTTGTTCGTTTCATTCAACGTATTGATATACAAGATAACGTGAACTTATTAACAGAACATTATGTGAAGATGTAATTAATTGCGAATCTTATGCCAATAAAGGTCTTTATTTATTTATTTTATTTATTATAAATAATCTTACTTAGTTACTGTTTAGTTTAATACTGATCAGGCAAAATACTTTAGACAAAAAAGGGTCAATAAGTTTTATTTAAAATTACCGCGACCACATCCACTAAAACTAAACTATGTCATGCACTTTACGCTACTCGGGAACTGATATTTTCTTCCCAAAACTGTTCTATTGGAGCTAAAGCTATTATACAAACTAAAACTACAACTAATAGTATAATTACTGTGATGTAGAGGCCCAATAGGAATTTTCGTGTTGTTGAATACTGAAAAAGAGAAAGAATAAATATTATATTAATTGCTAATAACTAGACCGCGGATAATTATGCATTTGCATTGTGCATGCCTATTTAAATATTTTAACAGTTTTTTAGTGAAAAATCATATTTGTTAAGTGCTGTCAGAATATATAAGAAATATAACTGTTAAACTAGCTAAATTAGAACTACGTAAGTTCTATGGATTCAAATGTACGTAGACAATAAATTGTGTAAATAAAAAGAAAAAAGAAATGCCACCAGCTTTCAAATCCCCATGCTAAAAGTATTGGACATGGGGATATTAACTATGTTGGACATGTTAACATGTCCAACACAGTTTTACTGTCAACACAGTCGAAACATATATGCCACTTGTTTTAATCAGGAAAGTAGGTCCATTATAAACCTTATATAAGTTCAGACCATTACCCTCCCTATCAAATATCTTTTTCGATAACTCAGCTCCTTGCTTTATCACCGAGCAGAAGTTTGATTCGTTCGTTCCAAAATGCTGATTGCCAACAAAAATGGACTTCCACGCAACAAAATTGATTGCGCAAAAAAAAATGTTTATTTTATTTTAAAATTTTATTACAAATTCAGTTATTACTAGAATTCAGCTGAAGCTTTATCTAGTATCAGCTTATTGGCCTCCTTCGTAACCCAAAACAATTTTCGAGATTCTAGTAATTCAAACGCGAATCAAACCATTGTGTTAACTTAAATTCAACAATCTCTTCAAGCCTTCAATATTAATACAAATACCATTAACATCGGCCAGTCTAACATGGCACTTGCTTTATCAGAAGCCAGTAACATGGTTTTCTTCCGAACTTTTGAGGATTGTACTTGTCACAATATCTGGGGGCTTGCTTTGAAAATTATATAAATATATAATAGTGGACAAAATAATTAAGCAATTAGCTATTGCAAGTTAAAGAATTGCTAGTTTAAAAAATACGCGATTTTGACAATAAAAACAATACTGATTTTACACAAATACACATTTGGCAAGAACCATATAGTTGTTCGTGAGACATATTTTCCGCAAAATGGTTTCATTAGTATCGTCATTTAAAACGTGCCCTTTTGAAAAGAATTAATTAAATATAATACCGTTAGTTTATCAACGAATACGTTTGAAAAGATCATAAACCATCAAACTGACTCGCCTGCGTTTAAATTAAATTAAACCTAAGCCGACGCATGCTGTATTCTACGTACATGAACCTTTCAAAATCAGCACGAAGGCACATTCATTCAAGCTCTCTTCCTATCCATGTGGTTTTCTCTCTACAAGAAGTTTGAATGTTTGTCAATTGAAAGGTTACAATTGCACCTGCTTTTGTATTTTTTTTTTGTCTTATTGAATTACCAACGCCAATGGGTAATTTCCTCTCGCGGTTATTACCTGTCGCGTCAGTTCAGTCTAGAAGGGACTAACTTAGTTTCCCGGGCTCTTGCCGTCAATAATAAATTCAACTATTTTTTCCTAAACAATTAATTATTTACAATCCGTTAAATTGTATTAAATCATATACAGTAGCACTTCGATTATCCGAACTATCCCCGGTCCCAATCGACGTCCCACTGTATATTTATAGTCCAATTGGTTGATGTAATTATTGTTACTTAAAATAAGTAAAGAAAACTCGCGTTCGGCACAGTGTTTAATTTCTGCATTAATTAATTGGTGTATTTAGATATTAAAATAACTTCACGATTCGCGAAATATCCAAAGGAATGAGAAACACCACCAACAAATTGTACAGTCTGCTGCTGCTATAAAAAGCTTATCTTTGAGGAAATCCTTAAAAACTATGGTGTGGATGACGCAAACAAGGACAAAATATACGAACAAATTAAAAATGACACCAAGTAGAATTTTTAGGTTTATACACAATTAGGACATTAAAATAAAAGCTTAGAATTAAAATATAAGCTAAAATGTAATTTTAAAGTGTATATTAACTGCATATTCATTGAAATTTCATTGCATGCATATTTTATGGTTTTAAAGTGCATAATTATTCTGGTTCTCCTAATAACATGAATAAATATTTAAAAATTTATATATCTATTGTGTTAAATAAAAATAATGTTAAACATTTATTTTGTAATATTAGATATAGTTATAAATTATAAATATGGCATATATAAAATTATAAATATGGCATTAAGAAATAAAGCATAAAAACTTACTGGTGCGTCGGAGTCACGACTACTGTTCAAGGAACTTCGCGCTGAGCCATTCATTTCTTTCATTGGGAAAGAATTTACTCGTCTCTCGATTTGTTTATCTGATGCACAGCTAAGGAACTAAAAAGTCAACAAAATTAAATTAGTGTGCAAAGGGTACCGACTTTTACAAAGCTTATTACTAATAATACTAGTTATTCTTGAGTTGTTTGTATAAAAAAATTCAAATGAAGTGTAGCAACAGACAGTTGTTGTAATCGCGAGCAAAACAATGTGAAAGGTCTCAGCTTTATTGAAATTAAAATAAAAAGCCACGACTTGTAGGGATAAATTAGCAATAACTAAAATAATCATAAACAATTAATCAAATTAGATAATGAAGATATTAAGAGTCTTTAAATAAAAAATTGAGACTTTAAATAAAAAATTGTATCCGGAAAGTTCACTGACTGCTGTTCATCGACGGTAAGTTCAGCGACAATTCATCGACTGGAAAGTTTACCAATCGGTAAATTCATAACTTGGAAATGCACCGACACCCAATTCGTCAAACGGAAAATTTACCGATTCTACAATAAATTGAAAGGTCGATTAATTATTTTATTAAATGTGCGAATTTTGTATAAATTTGCCCAATATTTATTTAAAATTCGGATTTTGAATTAATCATTTTACTCTTAAAGATTCTAACAAAATTTCTATAATAATTCGCATCTACTCTTTTAAAGCTTTATTGTAATACCCTGTATATTTTTCTATAATTTGGTATACCTTATGATTCGCTTTACAATGATATCTTTACATATTCGCTTTATCGCATTACATATGATGAGTCCAACTCTGATAGTTCCAAATATATAGGCCCTAATAACTTTAAAAATTCTTCATTGATTACTACGATAACAGATTATCAATAATAATACTATGCTATGTATTGGCTAATGCACGTTACCATACAATGCATGTGATTGACAATTATTTTTGTTTTTCAATCTGTCGTACACCTATTGGTACTTATTTTCCCACGGTCATATATCATATATTTTTAAATGAAACAAAAGACGATTAGTTTTAATTTGTATTACATTATATTGGAGCTTTGCCGCAATATAAAATATAGATTTATAAACTAACATAATTTAACTCAAATAGTTGAAACAAATTAAATAAAGACTATTAGGGTAGGTATAAAAAATTAGTTATCCAAAAATTTTACCAGGGCCATACAAATTTTTTTTGGGAGTTTGATATTTGAAAACTTGATATTTGAGTTATTTGAAAAACCGAAATATTTTCGAAAAAAAATCTACTGTAAAGTCTTTCAGGAATCCCTACATTTCTTACAAGCATCGGTACATTGCTGGCCACGCACGTACTGTTCTACTTGCAATTTCCTTTGCTATCGCAAAATTGCTTCAATAAACTTCCAAGTGTTAAGGTTTTGTGCAGATATTTACATTTTGAATCTGCGATGCCATCCTTCAACTGAATTATTTATCTTCGGAAGACGGTATCTTACACTTTCGTGACAGTTAAACATTTTGAGGGAGAAACGAAGCATTCGACATCCAATCCAGCAATTCTCAAAGTAATCAATAAAGCCTTTTGTTTCTTCAGGCGTATTATCACCGCTAGGAACATGAAATGCTTCTATTACATCTTCTATCGGGACAAAGGCCAACACTGATAACAATCGCATTTCGCAACTTCGATGTCAGTTTCATACCTTCTTTAAATATCCTCTGCCTGAATTCTTTAGAATAAATACTGCGAGAAATGGAATAAACCTCTTTAATGTTCGACTTTTGGAAATTGTTAAAGGATAGCTGCTTCGAAATCAGATATACTGTTTCTGGGTGGGAATCTGATTGAAGCTGTTTTATTTGTGTAGAGTTGATAAAACAAATGAGATACTGTTTTAAAAGTTACGTCTCCAAACCAATGTTCTGATGCGGCCAATAACCAGAAATTCCTAGCTGCAGAAAATATAACCATTCTATCTTCCGTCTGCCCTGAATCGAACAGCAAGAAAGTTTCGTTATCTTTGGTTATCTTGTACTCCTACGAAAATACAATTTCTTGTGCCATATACGCATTAGGTAATATAATATAATGGGGTACTTGTTGGCTACTTATTGAACGTAAACGCACAACATCTTGCACCTTCAACGGTTCAATATGAGCTGAATCCCCAATATGATTGTAAACACCCTTCACGTCATCAGCGGCATCTCCAACTGTTATTAAACAAACCTTGCAGTTATGCTTCTGGTAAATTAATTCAAAATCCACATATTTAACGAAAAAAGTAGTCGGCGATTAATTTATTCTAGAATCGGTGAATTTTCCTTTCGACAAATTGGAAGTTAGTGAATTTTCCAAGCGAAGAATATTCGAACCGGTGAACTTTCCAGTCAGTGAACTTTGCGTCGATGAATTGCATTCGGTTAACTATCATTGAGTCTAAAATATAAAATATTATTTTATGTGTGTAAGTTTTATAATTATTCTAATGTTTCTCTAATGTCCTTTCCATGTAAACTATAGTAGTTTAATATGTCAAAATTAAGTGTGTTTTGAATGTAAACTGGACGTATCCTGCAATTTTTACCGCAACTTCCAGCTGTGTTTACTAAAATTTTATTTACTGAAACGAAACTAAGATAATACACTTACTGATAAAAATACATGCATGACAGCGTAAAAAACAACATAAGCCACCAATATCCACTCCATCCATTCTGGAAGCTCTGCTTTGCTTAGAAATACAGCGAAGAATATTGTGACAACTGCAAATTTAATATTTGTATTAAACAAATGTATTTAGAATTTTTTTAATTAGAGAAGTTTACAACAAACATTACAGTCAATAAATAACTCAACTACACATTATTTTAGCACACTAATTTTGTCACAAACCAATTTGTCCTCGTTGTAATTTAGGCCTATGGTAGATAGTGATCTTGTTAATAATTCAGAATGGCTATATTTTTGTGAAAGATTGTTATTATGTAAGCAGTTTGTTTGCTAAATGAACTAGTTAGAAAAACTGAGGCAGCCGCCTGTGGGTAGTTTTACTATAAATAAATTTTACAATAAAAATGTAGAAATAATCATAGATCGTTGATTAAAGCATACTATATTCAATTAAATCTTAAATAAATGCTTTAAGACACATATGGAATCACTGACCCATGCAAGAAATATAGTGGATGAGTGGGCTGACGCCGTTGACACTACATGTGTGAGCATATAGATCTTTATGTAGAGCATATAGATTGGGAATCAATCCATAGTTAGTGAAAGCGTAATGTATTATGCTGTATAAATATGAGAAAAAACAGCAGAACGGACTGGACATTAATCCATTACGGCCGAAAGTAATTAGTAGAGTAAGGTGCTAGGTAATTAAGTGAGAATACATTAAATTATAGCAATTTACTTGAAGTATGGACAAAATAGTAAAAAGTACTGATCGTAATTTAGGTAAGAAATTAACTAGTCAAAGAAATGAATAAAAGCCACACAGCTCTCACTGTACTGAACAGTTCGTAAAAAGAATTTTAAAGTGCAGAATGAATCCTTGTTAGTCAGTGTAGTGAAAATAAGATCATGAAATAAATTAAATTATAATTTATTCCAAATTAAATCGTGAATAAATTACATTGTTGAATAAGTATCGGTAGTTAGATATGGAGCATATTGGAGTACAGTATTAAATAAAAATTAAATATTCTGTTTATAAAATTAATTAAATTGAGTAGGCAATAAGTTTATTTATTAAGATATATTAAACTCTTTTGAATTGAATTAATAAGGTAACGGTGCGTCATCTAAATTTAGTTTGTGATGGTAGAAGTGGCGAAAACTGTAAGCAGAGTAATTTTATAAATAATTTGAAAATCTGTTTGACGCGAATTGAAAGCCACGTTTATTAATCTATTTGCACGTAGTAATTGAATGCTTATTGTAATTTTGTTTGCAGTTACGCATTTCTTAAATCATTCTCAATGCATATTGTTAATAATATGCAACTCGTGTATTCAAACAGCATTGACTAAGAGATGCCATTTGTTGTTGCTAGGGTTGCACAGAGTTGAATTAAAATTATGTGTGATCTAATAGAATTAAATAACAAAAGTCCTCGTAACCCTACTGTTTACGTGTAAAGAGGATAATGTCTGGTATACAGATTCTTTAAATCTATAGACTCCAAGACATTACTTAGTCTCAGACTTTAATTTCATTTACAGAATTATATTTTATTTATATTGATATTACATATTGCTAATGCTAACAGGGATATCTGGAGGATGGAAGCCACAGCACATATACTCCAAGATATCTCTAGTCAATGTTTTAAAAAAATTATATTAGATTTCAGCAGGTCGAGTTATCTGGAGGATAAGCACTACAGTGATTATACTTTCAGCTAATTCTACGAAAGCAATTATATGTGTTGGAAAAAACTTGGAAATTATATTCGCCAGCATTCTAGGAGGACATGGCACTTGAAAAAGAAGAAGAATTATCAAATATTTTTGAACCAGATAAAGCTAGAGGTAGGTATTTGTTTTAGTGATACATATTCACCCAAACAACCACTTCAAGGGTTTATAAATTCAATATTTTTCATAAACAAATACGCACTACGTGTGGTAAATTTATGCTTAAAATCGTCCTACTACTCTATGCACGTAAGGTAGCCTCTTCCGTCAACTTTACTAATATAATACACAAATGCTTGGCTTGAGTACAGTTTAAGGACTATTCTTTCTCCTAGTTTTAGTAATTGATGAAAGTTGTGATCTGAATTTTTCTATTTCAAACATTTACGAAATCGTACAAAACAGTATGCATTAAATTTAGTCCTTTTCAGTGAAGACACAAAAACGTATTGCCAATATAAACAAAAATAATTTATGATGCATTCGAAAAATAATAAAAATGTTCAATAAAGATGTTAAATATAAGCACGTGATACTAATTGTTTTTTATAGATCTTTAAACTATAAACATTGACATATTTATTGCTTTTAATTTTCTCTACATATATAGTTCCCGTTACCCCTGCATAATTCGGTATTATTATATTATATATTCCCTTCTTGTTATAAATGTGTAAATACTGTAAATAGTATATAAATTTAGAAGAATCCGTCTGGAAATTATTTTGAATTTATTTCGTATTATATTGTGAAAAAAATGAATCTGTGTATCGTTTTTATTTTTAAAACATAATATGTACCATTAGATCAAATCAAATCAAATTGTTCATAAATCCAAATAAACAAATATGGGATACCCTTCAGAAACTATACACAATTACAGAATCTAGTCGGCAAAAATATTTTTTCTAAAGAATGCGGTTGAGAAAACAATCTTTATAAACACAAATTTTGCATTAACTAAAACATGCGTTTACGACATCATACATACATATAGAGCTCTATATGGATCCTCTTTTATCTTTTTTATATTATTGCAATTTTCTGCATTTTATAACATTTATAACAATTTTCTGCATTTCCAGGGTACGCAAACGCGTGAACCTGATCTCCACACTCAGAGGACGTTTTAGAGGCTATCATACAAAACTCTACATCACACTTACAAAACCTATATTAGGCCACTGATAGACAATAGAGCTGTTCTATATTCTCTCTTTCTAATGCGCAAGCACACCAACTTACTACCTGTGAACGAAGAATACTTCCAAAAATTCACAGGTTACACTTCCAATTTCCGAGTGCCCTACTATATGAACACTGCTCTGCTGAGCCTCAGATCGTCTAAAATCCCTACAGTCTAAATATTCGACTCGACGTGATGCAGAAAACAACCCAATAGCCTACCAAAATCATCGTTCCTATTGGAAAGCCAGTCACCACCGTAGCAAACTGCCTCGCAGACCCTTCTCACATCCGACAGCTCGAATAATCCAAACCATGCAGGGACCTCCTGAGTATCTCCAAGATATCCGTGAATTAATCCCACTGTCCCTAAGATAATCCCTACGCCTATATTATAAAAAACAAACAGACAAAAAAATTAAAAGAAAACAAAAAGAAATAAACAAAAACAAAAAAAAGATAAAAACCATCACTCTTCCACAACAATCTTAATTTCTATTTCAGGTCAACTAACACTGTCTTGCGCAGTCAAGCAAGGACATAAAAATACAAGACCACCAGCAAATCAGCTCACCCCAGTAAACCAAACTCCCTCATCAGTTGACCATGCTATGGCCAAAGTATTGCAGGTTCCCTTGGCTGTAAAGCGAATGCTGTAGCGTATATCTTATCTACAAGCTATCAGCTCAACATAATTTCTAAAAATATTCCACTCATTACCAGTTCCAGGCTGAAGAGGATGATAAATCCTAAAGCCTCATTCAAACAAACTCTCCAATCTCCCAAAAACATACAATCCCAATAGGGAGTGGAGTTTTAGTTAGGGTAAAAATCCCACACTCTTGGATGCACGGGCATCCTTCGCCGTTTGAAGGTTTCTCCACTTCATACGTAAAACAAAACAAAAAAAACTCCTAACTGGTCAAGCTTATTTCAAGAAGTCCTTCAAAAGTCCACAGCAATTGAGAAGGCATCGGTTTCGTACGTAATGCATTTTTAGATATAAATTATAACATACTATTCAAAATTATTTGATTTTCCTAATTTAACACAATGTTATAATTCTCTGATTTTCCTATCTAGTTATCAGAGGTTGGCAATACTACACGAATCATATATGAATAACTTTATAATTTATCCACATAGTAATAACTCTTCGGATCAAATAATCTGTAAATTTGCAAGTAATGGCCGCCATAAAATCGTTTGACAATTATTTGAAAATAAATAGATTGACAATTTAGTTGACAGTTAGTCATTTATTTAAAATAGCATAAATAAACAATATTTATTACAGTTTAATGTTTCATAACAAATGTTTATATAGTACAGTTATGATATGAAGCATTTCAGTGATACTATGTTTTATAGAGGCTTTCTTTTAAGCATGTCGAAACATTTTGAGGGGTTATAACTCTTGAAAAGCTCTGTGCAACAAGAGCTTTCAAGTAAGGTGTGACCTTTAATTTTCGCCGCGGATCCATAAGCCAATTGATTAGTCTTTTTAAATTACTTTTTCAAGATTTTCAAACAAAAATTCAACACAAATTCACTACAAATCACCGACGTTGTTTGTAAAGCAACACATTTTTTAAAACCCAGAACTTGTTACTTACTTATTAAAAATTGTTACTTACTTCCAATTATATGTGCTGTATTTCCGCCGAACCAATGCAACCAATTGAATATGGGTCGTTTCGATGCATTCTTATCTGGCCTAAAATAGGCTCCAATCGGTTGCAGGAAACATAGCACCGTCGTAATAACACCGAGAATTGCATGCGGATTTCTTTCCGATGACCAAGCACCTAATTCTATGAAAATTAACACGAAACCAACTACGGTTAAAGTCCATGTTAATACCATGAAAAACCTGTGAAACTATAAATGAATTTTTAATATTTTATAAT
>WYDF02108989.1:0-10435 GCA_009867245.2 Adranes taylori
ACGACAATGGACAAATATGACCTCCATAGAATTATTTAGAGCCGCCACAAATAAAATTAAATGGGCAAATGTAATAGACAACGTCCTTAAGGATAAGGCACCCTAAGAAGAAGATTGATTAATATTAAATACGCGAAAACAAAAATTAAAAGTTAAAAACTTTGTAAATGTGAATAATAAAATTTTAAAAGTGTTGCAGTATTTTAAAGGAAATTTCTGGTTTGTTAATTAATACTACTTACTAAATAAAAAAATTATTTTTATACACTTGTTTTTCACTTGAATTCAATAAAATTTTATTTTGGCAAAGAATCATTTTGAATGTGTCTCTTACAATTACAGCATTATTTGTCGACCTACTGTTTTCGTTTGACCTTTCGGTGTCAAGGCGGTCTGTAGAACTGGGAAAGATACCATTTGCTCCACATCGAAATCGAAGCCTTCCTTGTCAATTATAATATTGTATAGAAGACAGACGCACTTGATGATTTTGTCGGCAAAATCTCGTTTTATCTCAATAGGTTTCCATAAAAGTTCACATTTAGTATGCGCACTCAATCGCGCATCTTGCTCTAGACAGCCGCATGTAGAAATATTCTTTTTCGATTAAAAGATTTTAGTAAGTTGTTCAGCTATGAATAGGCTTTATTTCCAATAAAAGGGGCCCGAAGAGTTGTTGATGGTTGTTGACAGAATTAGTGTCACCAACCGCTTAAAGTGCAACTGAAATAAACAATTTATAATTGTAAAACCTAGTTCCAATATGCGATGAGGCTTTGATTCGTATATGCTTATCATCAATCCCGCCGATACAAAGTGGAAAATTTCATGTCTCATAAAATGCAGGGCGATATCCTGGAAATCCTTCTCCGTAGGTTTTTCTAGTGGACAGACTGCAATCCTCTTAAATAGCTAAAACTTTTTCGTGTACAATGGAGGCTAATTCCTCTGCCCCATTCGAAAAGTGAACGCCAGACTTATGAGCGACAATCCTGTGGCTAGATACCTGAAACAACTACAAACAAGAATTATAATTGTGCAATAAAATATAACTAGGAATTCAATCATATATTAATAAAAATAAAACTACGATAGACTATTTCTTAGAATACAATACTCCATATAAAATTCTATTTCCACATAAAAATGTTCAACAATTTTAGACCGGTAAAGGTTGTTATACCATTATAAGTTCACCACAGTACGATAACCATCAAATCGTGTATGCTATTGTCCGAAATGATTATTTCCCTTCAATGCTGAACGGCACTAAACTCGAATCGATATCCTACATGTTTTTCTCTGTCTTCTTTGAAGGAAGGTCGTAAGAGCAAAGTGGAAGGCCCAGTGAGATGAGTACAGAATTTACTGTACGATCTGACAGTAAAAATCTCTCAAGCTCACAAATAACTCATTCTGAAATTGATAATGAGAATAGTATATCCGACCTAGATGTGACTTAACCAAGTGAACAATGCATTTCTTCCTCATTTGAGATCACTTCCTGTTCAGGATAAACTATTACTCAGAATAAAAATACAAGAGCTTGTATATAACTGTGTTTGCTATGTCGATTCCCCGCAAGAGTCACCAGTGCCGACGAGGATTTCCATTCCAGACGAGAACCAAGTTAAACAACGTGCTACTCAGGTTGAACACCGCCAGTCTGAACAGTGGGATTACTCTGATCCATCATCGGCAGGATCCTACTTGAGCAATTTTGCTGACGCAAATTGTTATGAAGAAACATAGTTTTAGTACATAGTATCATAATACAATTACTGTCAATGAATAATGTCAGTTTTTATTAAATTTTGGGGTTTTTTTTATCAGAAGTTGAAATTTTATTTTCCCCGGACGTAATAAGATTTTTCTTGAAATAAAACCTGTTATTACCGGGAGTTAAATCTTTGAAGACCAAATAAGGGATCTTTGACTTTTGAAATCGATTTCGGGATCTATTAGTTCATTTGCTGCAATTAATAATTATATTTATGGTAAGTTAAATCGTATGGTAGGTTTAAAAGGAATTTTTGCAATGAGATCAATAAATTATTTAAAAAAGTAAAAATATGTTTAAAATTAAAATATTAAGTAATAAAAAAAATAATTTACATGCAATGAACAGAAAAGTGTTAGAACTTTAAAAAAAGAATATAAATATTTAACTTACCTCAGTATAACAGCCAGTTTTTCATCAGCGTTGATGGGATTTTTTACAAACGACTTAATAGTTATGTAGCACGTTTAATATAATTGTAGCTAAACAAAGGGCTTGATATCACGGAGTCCCAAAGCGTTCTAACATTATCAACTTCAAGAAGAAAACAACATATTGTCACGTTCGATTTTGGTGGAGAGGGTTACTCTTCGATGTGACGTTGGTAAGAGCGAGGAAGATTTTTGTTTGGTTGTGTAGCCTTCCTGCCTTCACCTTAGAGGCACTAAGATCAATTATTTCTTTACAAGAATGCGCCCTATTTTAATAATTGCTTTAATATATCTACTACTAAAATTATTATTTTAATAATAGAGTCGGAAAGTTCTTATTAGAATCCCCTTGCCCCCTAATAGAATTTGAAATAAAAGAGTACACTATAATATAGCTAAGGTGGACCTTTCATATTAAATCCTTCCCTGGCTGAATAATTAATGGTAACGCCAACCATTAGCGATAATCGAAAGTCTCTATAGTTTAGGCAGCAGAAAGAAAGAATCGTTAAAACTTAAATCAAAATGTATTGTTACGTTCCAGAAATTCATACAAGCCATCAAATAAAATATTCGTTCATTAAAATATATAAAAATAAAAAAGAACGCATTGGAATTAATAAAAGAAATCAATACCGGTTCCTGCGTTCAAATATTCAAACAAAATTGGCATTTAAGATTTTTTAGCGTACATCCCAATAAATATTAAACACTATATTAAACACCATAAATACTAAAAGTACTTACAGTCGATTCTCACAAATTTATTTTATTGTTATTTCTATATTAACGCATAATGATCTTATTTATTTATATTTTAATTAACCTACATACCTCTTACCTGTTAATTTTTATTTACTTTATTCGTAAGAATCATGCTTAAAAGAATTATATAATTTATTACCAAAAATACTGACTAATAATTAATATAGGTCTCAAGCCTATTTAAATAATACTGTGTCCTTATTAAAACCGACACTCTGATCTGATTTTTTCATGATTTTATTTTTATTTAATTATAATTTTAATGAGAATTAATTCAAAATTATATTTTCACTTAACTAACGGGCATAGCTATCGGCCAGCTTGTATTCCGTTTTAATTTATTTTTAACCTCCCCTCTAGACACGGGTATGCATATTTTCGGTCATGATTAATTTATACCTAACTAACCCTTTCGTCTTGTACACTTGTATGTTCTCACCCTCTATTAGGTGACCTCGGTCTCAAGATGTGGTGGAAGATGTTATGTTTCTTTTTGAACGATCTTTTGGTCTAGATTGCAACGTGAATGCGGTAGAGATGAGCCGGATAGAGTTGAGCCGTAGAGTTGAGCCGCTTGCCGTTTTTGTACGGAATCTGTCAGTGTTGACGTTCATCGTCATCGGCATTCCACCAATAATTAATCCCGTTTGAGATTATTTCCCCGTAGATGATTCTGCTTCTGTCTCAATAACCACACCACGTGTCTTCTAACAGTGGACGCCTTTAGTTATTCCTTTTGATGAGACACATGGCGAAGCAGAAACCTTCTTTCTTTGGACGTTTTTGAAGTGTAGCCACGATTCATTCCCAATGGCGAGATTCCTCAGGGGGTTCGCTTGTTTCATTGAAACAAGTACGTTCACGTTCGGCTTTATCGTTGATGGAGAATTCGTGTGAAACCCATCGAACCAACTTCCATACTTTTTCCAGCTTTTTGAAATGACGAACAATGATTGAATGGCCCAAATATAAGTTTTCGGCCTACATTCCCGTTGTTATACTTTCGTACTCTTACAGGTCATCAATCCTTTTTGACATATTCCTTCTTCATCTGAGTAATTGTTCCTTCTGAGTGAAGAGGTTCGCTGAGATCAAGAAATGACTCCGAGATCAAGAAATGAACTTTTGACATGCAGTTTCAGTAATTTAAAAGAGGGGTTTATTTTAAGGAAAAAAAAATTATAAACCTATGGTCTATGTAAATTAAACTAGTAATCATTTACATAGAACCTTTAATTTTTAATTTATATTAATTAATTTAAAAATTGTTATTAAACAGTTATATCCAATTACACTGGCACTCGCTATTTAGTTATTTGGAGAGACAAATAGCTATTGTATTTACCGTAATTTTAATTAACCCGGAGGAAATAACATCTTGAAAAAATATACTTGAGAACAAAAAAAAAATATTAAGTAGAATAATAACGCCTTTTAGAAATTTTAGTTGATTTCATATTGATTTCTCTCTGGATGAATACGACGAAAGATAGTGGAAGGAATAAGTTTTCCTACCAAATAGACTCTTATGTCAAGAGCCTGCCGGAAATCTATGTCACACAATTATAGAACCAGTTAGTGTCCAGTTCGGACCGTATTGTTGTCGCATTGTAGGAGATAGCGAAAAATAATATAATAGACTTTGGTATATAAGGTATACGTTGACTAGTAAAATGATAGAAAACCACAGAATTATAGTTAATGTTACTCATAAGATTAAACATAATGTTTCAGTCTTATTCAAAATATTAATAAATAACTATTTATTAAAAGAGCTAAACATTTAGCCTATACTACAAGAACCAACACCAAAAATAATTCACAGTTAACATATCCATTGTTCTACAGTGTCCCAAAATCCCACAAACTGATTTACAGTATATGTTCAATATGGTTTCCTTCTAACTTAATTGTCGAAACATAACTGAACACGGTCCTTCGTGTTCCACAGCATGTTGGTTCAAATTAAGCGTTACCGATCGGCTGTGATGCGTCCCCGCAGATGGTTTTATTCCTGACCTTGATTGTGTAAACTTTAGATTTTATATAACCCCACACAGAATCCCAGAATGTTATTATGTTTTAGGTCTTTACCCGTTCTATTTAATATAGAGCTTATTTGTCTGATCCCATAATGACATTCTGGAAGTATGTTATACCTTTCTAGGGAATAAATTAATCTTAGAGCAATGTTTAATAATTAATTTTTTATGTCAACTGGATCTGTATAGTTTATATATATATACATATATTTATTTATTTATTTATTTAGAGTAAGAGCACTAATTCTGGACCTACCTAAGCTTATTAAGAAGTTGTAATTAAAGAAACTGGCTACTTTACCAACTACATAGTGTTAATTAACTCTGACTTATTTTACGATCACAAACATTTAAAACTATTTCAATGTATAGCGCATTTTTCCTGGAAAAGTTAAAACTGGTGTTTAATCTACAATTTGACCCGGGTACTAGATGAGGATTAGGTGAAGACAAACAGTTCTGTTAGATATACTAATAGATAATTCCACAAGAATAATATAAATACATTGCGCATCATATGATAACAATCCACAATATGTGATCCGAACAAAATCTGATACCAAAATTTTATTCGCTTAAGACTTTTTCTTTAAAAATTAATCAATATTCTTTATTTTCGAGCAATACCCCATAGAGTTGGCAACAGAGTTTATATGTAGTTAGGCGGAAGGGGAGAATTAGCGGCCCTCTGTATTTGATTTTGTTAGTTTTTATCTAACACGCCACCTATGACGTTGCTGCACGTTTCTCGGAGTGTTAGAAAATTTCTAACGACGTGACCTTTCGCATTTGTCAATTTTTTGACAAATGAAGTTTTTTGTAAATCACAACATTTTTGGTAAGTTTTATATTAATGTACATTCCATTTTTTTGTCATAAGAAATTTTTTTAATAAGTATGAATAAAACTGAAACAATCTAGTCATACGGCGATTGACTTATCGTGAAAATTTTGTGGTTTATTTTTGCAGATATGGCGTCACCAATAACGGTGGCAAAATGGTTACAGTGGTATGAAGAAATTTCCTCCGAATGCGATGGTGATTCAGATTTACCCGATGACGTCTCTGAATACAGTACACACTATACAGACACGAAACAATAATCTGGAGATGATGTCAATCTTACACGTTCACTTCAACGCTCTCCTAATAAAATGCCTAACTTTGTTGAGAAAGATGCCACTGTTTGATTAAAACACTTCCCACAACTCAAACTAACTAAAGCAAGACGCCAAAATATAGATACAAAACTTCCTGGAGTATTGGGAGAAGCAAGAAATAAATCTGAAATTATTGATTGCTGGAACATCTTTTTCCCTATTAATGTTCTTCAAGACAATGTTACGTTCATTAATCAAGAGTTAGCTGAAATGCGAATCGCTTATGAGCGCCCCCCAGTTGATGAGTGATTGTGTACCTACAAATGTGGAGGAAATGATTTTTCGGTTTGCTATCTTTAGCAGGAATAAAAAAGTTCACGGTAAAAATGTACCATAATTCTCATCTAAGAGCGCATTATGGGCTAAAGATGGAACAGCGTCAGATTTTTTCTAGTACAGAACGTTAGAACGACGTTTTCATCTCCTAATACGAGTAATTAGGTTTGATGACAAAACCAGCAGGCTAGAACGGATTATTGTTATAAAATGATAACAACAGTTATTGTTATCATTTTTATTTTCGTTATCAATTTCACTAGAATTTTTTAAGTTTTCATCTGTTTGCTGACTTCTTTTTTCCTTTTCCGCTGTTTCTCTCACGAAAGCATGCAAAGTTACACATGTGGTAATTGTAATGATTCTTCTAGAACATTAAGTATTATATTATACTGGCGCCAAGTTTTCATTTATCGCCTGAACTACTGATGAGCTGATTAAGATAAATTTTGTTTTCTCACGTTAGATGAGCATCCAGGTTGTGCGTCATCATTCTGTCTAGCAGGGGTAGGAGTGGTATTAATACTATCCATCAAACAATGAACGTAAACTGCAGAAGAATCAAAAGGAGAGACACCATTTCCTCGAAATCCATCCAAGATGTTTGCTGGAGTAATTACTGTTTGCCAGACTGAAGTTAGTACCTTGCAGAAATCGTACTTGTTTATGTATTTTCTCTTGTCCATACGCATCAGTTTAGAGCATGATTCAGAGGAATACTGTCCGGGTGGCGCGAATACACCCACGTACAAGGGCTCGAATATATACGTAGTGTGGGGAGGGAACTTTCGAAAGTGTATATTATTTTTGCTCGATATTATTATAAGTAAAATTTCCCTAGACATATGAGACACGTAGCTATCTATAGGAAGAAGTACAGGGCGTTTATGAGGTATCCTGGTAATGAATAAAGTCTATGTACCTCTCGGACAATGTTGCAAAAATTGTATTCTTTACGGCTTCCTTCATAAGATCTTCATCCAGCTTGGTTACGTAGTAGATAACCACTGATGGAAGAATGAGGCTTGAAATTTCTGATAGTTGAAATCCAAAGTCGTATTATATATTCTAAATAAGCTCACATTCAATATTAAATTATTCAATAGTGATTCCAGTACTAAAGCAGTAAAATCAAATCTTACTCCCTCAAACTCAAATTCGAGATTTGTTTTCCCTAACACATCATTCAGTCTTCCATCAGTATTTGTAATAAATTTACACTTTGTCAGTACTATAAGTAGATTATTAAGTACATATAGACAATCAACTGAAATGATGTTATCGATTGCACCAATGTCCTACAATATATTGATTTGAACTCCGTTAAAAACTAAATTATTATATATATATATATTACTACAAATATCAGGACCGTTTTCCGAGGTCAACAGGGAGTTAATAGCGAGTTTTTGTCCTACATGATTTGAGTTTACAGATATCGTCTGTTTTAAAAGGACATTGTCTTGAAATGGATGCAATGAGTTCTGGTTGAGAATCCCTATATTCTTGTTCGTTATTTGTAGTCTGTTGACCCCTTGATTGTTATAGTACTAACTTGAATTAACCCTTTGTTGATACTTTAAAAACAAAATAGCATTGGGTTTTGTTTCATCATAATTATTCTGTCGAGTATTACATTCCTTTTGTCGAGTTGTGTCTTTGCTGTGGTTTGAAATCAAAATTACGTAAGCTTTAAAAGGGCGAGGTTGATTAACTTGACCTGTCTTTTTGGGAATAACTTTTGTAGAATGATCTAATTTTCTGCAAGCAACTTGAGTGTGCCCTATAATATTACAACAAAAGCATTTAGGACCATGGTCGAAAGTTCGAAAGTACTGGTTATTAATAATGTAGGGCGTTGAAAAGATGACCTTTGTACTGGGGGTACGCGGTCTACTACGTTGACATCTACCTTCTTTACAAGCTCAGAAATGGCCCGTTTCACCAAACTCTTGTTTGGTCAATGACCAAACTCTTGTTTGGTCATTTCCAGGCCCACTAAACTTCGGCCAGCGAAATATTTCCTGTTTGCCGGAGAGTTAAATTGTGTCGCTTCATAAAACATTCGAATCATCGTTTTGTTGATAATTCATTTTTTAACACTTTTATTTTTATTTTAGCCTCTATGTCACCTGCACGTTTTACAATTTCTTTTCTGCTCAAAACCCATTTTCTGGAATTGCGCAACAGTTTCGTAAATTTCTTTTCACAATCTGTCTCCAACAACAAAGGTTGTCGTGCTGGTCTCTTGCAATTGATATTATCAGAACCGTTCACTCGCCTCCGAATCGTGTCGAACGATACCCCACAACCTCACAACCCCACAACCTGTCAGCCTCTCTTATTGACAGACCTCCTTCACGTACAGCCCTAGCTGCCCCCTCCAAATTTTGGCCGTGCAGCTTCTTTTCATCTAAATTCAAACAACCGAAAATGAGTTAGAAATATATAATAGTTTAAAAAATATTGTTTGGTTCATGGGTTTTAAAAAATAATGGTTGTTTGTCTAGTAAGGTACAGCGCATTAAACAGTTAAGCAATACTTATGAGCATAGTTAAGCGAACAGTTAAGCAATACAGTTAAGCAAATGATGATAATTATATTATTATTATTATTACAATGTTTAAAGATAGTAACAAATAAGTATTAATAATGTTATTCAAACCATTTTACTTCTACATTAGGAAAATTTCAATTTGCCCATTGGTAGGACCTATTATAATAAGTTATTTTGTGTTGTTTTGTACATTTAAATGTAACACACACTGCAATCGAGTTGTTACAAGATTGCAAATGTTTAGCTCGCAAGGCAGGGCAAGACTGTTCGCGCAAATGTGTTTCAGGTGAAACCATGTACTTTTTTTCCAAATATATATTTTGGACATTCTTTTGAGTGAATGTGAAAGCTTTTGTGAGCATTCTTTTCAATGCTCTAAATTAATACACAAGTAAGTATGGTTTTTTAAATCCATTTACCTTATTTTTCGCGTGAATTTTCTGCCAACAATTAGAACAAACAGTCTAAGACTTGGTAGGTATATACCAGGTGTTTCAAAAGTTATGGCTAGTTTTATGCCTAAATTGTGGTAATTTGAAGTTCTTGTATCTTAAAAGAATAAAATATGTTTGATCTGTTTCTTGACCTGTTAATTCTAGTATACCCTCACCTTTTACGCGTATAAAATATTTTGTATGTTATTGAAAATTGTATACAGGGTGAACCAAAACGCGTAGTAGGGTATTTTTCAATTTCTTTAAATGGAACAACCTGTATTTTATGTAATGGTTGGATAGATCTTTAGCGGCGCTTTCATTTTTATTAACCACTTCCTATGTCTAAATTCAACTGCTTTTCAGATATTTCCAATTTTGTAACAGAATTTTCAATTTGGTTCATTTTTTTAATTCGATTGAGTTGGCCGTGCAATAAATATTTATATAAATAATTCATTTTGACATTTATTTTAAATTTTTATTTATTTATCGAAAAAATAACTAGTAAAAAAAACGTAAATACTGAGGTTTTAATTTATGTCTCACAGTACCTAATTAAAAAAACATCCATTAATAATTATTTTATATTTAAAATATTAAGGGTGACTATAATATTAAAATAAAAACAAATCTCAACAAAACTAGCTATACTAACTTATAATACATGATCCAAATTAACCCTTCTAACATTAATGCAATGTCGCAATCTAGTTTCGAAAGATCTTTGCACGTTTCTGAGAGTCCTTACATTGATTGTTATGTCTGATCCGTTCCTGCATATCTTGTTTTGTTGTTGCAGGTGTTTTATATACTTCGCTCTTTGCATAATCCCATAAGAAAAAATCTAGTTTACTAAAATCAGGGGATCTCTCTGGTCACCTAGTTGGTCCATCTCTTCCAATCCACCAATTTGGAAAGTTATGATTAAGAAAATTGCGAATCGGTTGTGGGTGGTGTACAGGAGCACCATCATGTAAAATCCACA
>WYDF02109000.1:0-10435 GCA_009867245.2 Adranes taylori
CATTTATATATTTATTTATTTATTTATTTATTTATTTATTTATAACTAACCTGTCCTAAACACTGTTTATTAAATTCGTGATGCATTTAGGTATTCGGCGATTTTCTGGCGACTGTTGATTTCTGCTGTCATTCTGAATGATGCTTTGTTGCTATTGACATTGTTGCCTACCTATGGATTTCTCCTTGGTTTTGCTTGTATAACAAATTGAGTGATATGCTATCCAATTTGCAGCTGAGTTGTTTGTTTATTAGCGTATGGTTTTGTTTGTTTTTATATATTTCTATCTGTTCCTTGATATCGAGGTTCTTATTACGTTATTTTAGTATTTTATTGTTTTTTCTGTTAGTTCGTTATTATGATTGTTATTTTGTAGATGATTTGTAAAATGGGATTGTTAAATATCTGGACGTTTACAAGCATATTGGTGTTCTCTGTATCTTGTTCGGTACTTTCGGAATATCTGGCCATTTACGAGCATATTGGTGTTCTCTCTATCTTGTTCGGAAATTTCTGTTTGTTTTCCCTACATATATTTCTTTACATTCTTGTTTCAGTAATACAACATGAAAATCCAAAATGGAATTTACAATTTAACATCTAACACATGTAAAAAAATATATATAGGGAAAACATACAGAAATTTTCGAACAAGATACAGAGAACACCAATATGTTTTTAAATGCCCAGATATTTATCATTCCCATTTTGCAAACCATCTACTAAATAACATTTATAATATGAACCAATAGAAAAAACAATAACAATACTAAAACAAAGTAATAAGAATCTCGATATCAAAGAACAAATAGAAATATATAAAGAAAACAAAAGCATACGCTAATAGCATACGTCTAGTCTCTTGAAGATGACCGAAATTCGAAATGAATCGCAAAATTATATATATATATGTATATATATATATATATACTAGCATACCCGGAAAACGTTGTTTTGCCTCCCACCTGGTTCCCATATTTGCCTGCGCCGCTGACAGCTCCGCAGTCCGCGGTCATCGACATGGCGTAATTTCCGCAGTCAGCGACATGGCCTAATTGCCGCGGGCAGCGACATAGGCTAATTGCTGTGGCTTTTCCGCGGCCAGCGAAATGGTCTAATTGCTGCGGCTATGCCGCTGCCAGTGACATGTCTGATTGCCGTCCAATGATGAGCCGCGGCCAACTCTGTCATTTACGCGTTGAACGGTGTAGTTTCTCCAAACTATTATCAATTTCTCGAACTATAATCTATTTCTCCAAGTAGGAAATATAATCTATTTCTAAACTATATTCAGAAAAATATTTAAAAGATATATTTCAGAAATACCGAATAGGACATGTGAGGGGGCGGGGCGCGACTACATTTTAAGCATTTATGTGGGCCGCGGTCATTAAAAGTTCAAAAACCACTGCTCTAAGGGACAGTAGGATGGACTCTAGGATTTCCTGAAGATTATCTGGGGAATTTTGCATCGATCTGATACTTCGAGCAGGTGGCTGGGGAAAATTAGTTTTTGGACGTTTAAAGCAATCGTTTGATGTGTCCTAGTGGGATCGAATTGTCTGATAAGCCTGATATTATATTGTTTTCGGCGCTGCGCCTCTGAGAATATTTGGACTGAAGATGTTTTAAGCGGTAAGAAATGGGAGTAGTCGAGGAATGCTTGTACAAAATGTTTAATATGTTAGTGCGAAATCGCTAGTGCAGTCAGCTTACTTTACTTAAGTTTCTCCGTTTACGTGTGCTATTGAATAAAGATTTGATCTATAATCAATAATAGGTTTTATCTAGGTATTACAGGTATGTTGGAGTATTTTGGGATCGCAGCCCTGTACTTTTAGGATCACACCCCTTTTACCAGAGTATAATGATACAGATGCTTGAAAGGATAGCAATCCTCGAAATGGACGTAGGTGTTACTGTTGCGGAGTGACTAAAACTAACTGCGGACGGAAGTAGGTTAGAAATATCATCTTCAGTGGTATAGTAAATAGGTTGGCGGTATGATAGAAGGAGAAACAAAGCTATTAAATATATATATGTTATATGACTGGTTCGGCTGTTGCTGTCGCGGAATCTCGCTGTTGGTTTCTTTGCTTCGCGATCGCAAATCAGGAACTAAATAAATCTAATTTTGTTTTTGTTTTACGAGGGAGATGGAGAATTATCAAATTACGAAGTGTTCCTACTGTACGCAACACTATGGGATTTGACCCACTAAAGTTCACTGTCCGTTGTAATTGTGTAAATTAGGAGATTGGCGATAGGAGGTTCTAGGATTTATCATTCTGTTCTGTCTCAAACTGGTAGTGAGTGGATAAATTATAGATAATATTTGTAAGTTAATAGCTTGCAGTAAAGATACGTTAGACCATTTGTTTTACAACCAAGGAAAACATGCAAAGAACCTTGGTCAATTGATAAGGGAGTTTTGGTTAATTAAGGGATCTTGTTGGAAGTGATTACTTTTCTTTAATTTGCTTTGCTATCCAAGTGGGTCAATGTTGACCTGAATGGAATCGATTTATATGGAACAGGAGTAGTGTGAAGAAGTAATTTTTTTTGTTTTTTGATTTTTTGTTTATTTTTTGTTTTTGTTTGTCTTTATAATTTTTTGTTACATATGTAATAGAATCATCTAAGGGAAAGAGGGATTGATTCAGGCATATCATGGAGATACTCGAGGGGTTTCATGTATTGTTTGTATGATTCGAGCTGGCGAATGTGGTGAAGCCTGCCTGGCAGTTTGTTGCGATGGTAAGTGGCTTTCCAATCGGGACGAAGGTTTTGATGGCATATCGGGATGTTTTCTGCATCACGTAGAGTCAGATATTTGCACTGGTAAGATTTTAGTCGATGTATGATAGGCTCGGCAGAGCAGTGTTCATATAGTAGTGCACTCGGAAAGTGAAAATGTAAACTGTGAATAGTTTGAAGTATTCTTCGTTCTCAATGAGCCTATGCGCTTGCGCATTTTAAAGTACGGAATACAGAACAGTTCTGTAGTGTATCAGTGACCTAATGTAAGTTTTGTTAATGTGACGCAGAGTTTTTGGATTGTAGCCTTTAAAGCGTCCAGGTTAGCGCATTTGCGTACTCTGGAAAGAGTATTGTTTAGATCAGAATTCCTAGGATCAGACGTCTAGATAGCAGATTTCGTCTTTTAACAAATTGAGTTCATTCCTGAGGCTGAGTTTGATATGGGCGCGGGTTTGCTCTGATTTTGGGCCATTGTGTGCTCATTTACAGCTTGATCCATAATAAGGTTGAATAACTGTTATTAAAGAGTTTTGAACTTCCTTATTCAAATTTATTTGTAACGACCGGTTTCGCTTTATAGCATCTTCAGGTTCTACAGTTTTAGAACAAACAAAGTTCTACAGTTATAGAACTACCGTTGCAGAAATCTAACCAACAAAACAATGTAAATTAATTAATTAATTCTTTGTTTGTTCTATAAATGTAGAACCTGAAGATGCTATAAAGCGAAACCGGTCATTACAAATAAATTTGAATAAGGAAGTACAATTGGGTTATTTCGGTCACTTGTTTTCCCGCCTTAACATTTTGTTTGGGAGTTGTTTGGTTTTGTCAGTATGTTTTTCGAGCATTTGAATCTAACTGAGCCCTTAACTCCGAATTGACAAAAATTAGAGTGTTCTTGCTTTAGCAGTAACCCGACGATATGTTTCATTCCAAACTTTTTGATATACCTAATTTTTTCATTACTTTTCAAGTCACCTAGCTACGTTCCTGTTCAAAAGTTTTTTTATACATGATATATCATTACTAGATAATTAGCGCTAATGGGCGTTACTAGAAATTGACATGAAGGTATATTGTTAATTAAAATGAGAAATAATAGAAATAAACTCAGATTTCTGTTTATCATTTCTATATTACTCGAGTAGCTTCATCATGTACTTTATTTGCAACAGAAAATAAGGATACAAATATGAAAGTATTCCTCGAAGGCATTAAAATTAATAAATTGCTACTAAAACATAATAGTTGATATTATCTTTATGCTGTAATGGATAATTTTAATTAATATTTCGTCTTTTGTTTCAGGTGAGTGTTTGAAATGTTCATCATATCTAATTTCCTGCATTTTAATGAAACATTATCGGTAAGAAAATTACTAATTAATAATTTCAAATGTCGAGAAATATAAGATTTTCTTCGCTATATATTTATATATGCGAAGTATAATGGAAATGAATAAAATACAATTAGTATATTCGTAAATGAATATCTACATTTATTTTTGCCCCGGGTTGCTTCTATGTTGATTGCTCGTTTTTCTGGAAATTCATACATTTCAGATAAAAATGTATATACACGAATGCAATTTATAATTTACCAACAAGTTACGGCTCCTTACTTATTTAGCCAAATATTTAACTTTAATCAAGTAAGTACTGCCCATGAACTAATTAAACACGATTCAGTAAAGCGCATTAAAGTAATTTATGCACAATCAAATAATTTATTACACGTACTAAAATAATTAAAGAGGGTTTGTAAATATGAGTAAATAATAAAACAAATAATGATTCAGGTTTATTTGAAATACAAAATGTTAGTTCGTATACAACATAGCTTTCCTTCCAGTCGGAAATAAATAAAATATTTACTGAGCAACATTTAATTAATAATAATAATTTGGGAGTTAGTTGACTCATAATATACTAAAATATAATGTGCTTCTGATTCGTTAAACTTTCATAAGGGTTAATACACAAATGAAAATTAGTAACAATGAAATATCATTATTTACTTAGAATAAATGCAAAGACCTTAAGGTGTTAAATAAAATAAATTGACTATTCACATCTGTATTTCAGTCATAGTTTTACAATAAAAATAAATGAGACAAAAATTTGCGTACTATAAATTGAACTTTTTATACTGACTAGACATCTAAACAATTCTAACTCGGTAAAAACTAATAAACTTCTGTCTAATTCTAACCAGTCAAAAACTAATTAATTTCTAAGTGAATTGTCTACTGGGTTTAGCCTTTTATGCCTTCGCCTCGGCATATGCTGATAAATTTCTTACCGAGCTTCGGCAGAGGTTTGCAGAAGTTTGCCGTCTCTCTGCATCATTATTCTACTAATTAAAAAGTTCATTACTAAAATTATTTTTTCAATTATCTCTCTCTTACACACTGGAGTATAAATTACTCGTCAAAAACTAATAACCTTTTGTCTAATTCTAACCGGTCAAAAACTAATAAATTTCTGACTGAATTGACTACTGGGTTCAGCCTTGCATCCCTTCGGCTCGGCTTATGCCGACAGATTTCCTACGGAGCTTTGGCTGAGGTTTGAAGATGTTTGTCGTTTCTCTGCATCATTCTTCTACTGATTAAAAAGTTCATTACTAAAATTATTTTTTCAATTATCTCTCTCTTACACACAGGAGTATAAAAACGTCTCTATATAGTATAAAACTTTCAGGAGTATAAAACTTTCGTCTTGATAAGTTTTTTTCCGCTCCTACATCTACAAATGAATACTTGCGTTCGTACGAGAGCTGCATACGGCATGTATGTATCTATTCTTTGAAATGAATTAGATCATCTATTTAAAATGTGTAAAGATCTTACATTAGAATCCCAAGAAATGAATACGTTTAATATTTTTTTTGGCGTTATAATAGGACAGTAGAACGAATTTCCTAAAGTTCATGACATAGGAAAGACTTTACTGGGAATAATGACATGCAGATGTTTGCTTCAAAGTTTTGTTATTGTACTGCGTTAGGGTACACCTAAGATTTTAAGTAGCCCTGATATAGGTCAGAATAAAATTGTATGCTGAATTTAAACTTGTCAACCCCTGTCCACTAAAATATAAAATGAAATTGATTGAGAACCCCATTTTTTTATTTAATGTGTTAACACATAAAGTTAAGAAAGCTCTGGATTAGGAAAAGTTTATATTCAACCGCAAACTCTAAGAATATTACGACAATCCAAACAAGAGACTTTTCATTTGGAATTTTGACGGCTTTTAGATTTCGTCATAGGCGTAGAATTTCTGTAAGGAAACCATCTGCGGAACACTCATCATAATTTTCAATCAAACATTGTACAAACTTTGGTAGGTCAGTTTCCGAGGTTTGGATCAGATTGCTGGGCTCTAAGACTGCAAAACGATCTGAAATACATTTCATGCATTCACACGTTTATTGCTTTCGTACTGAAACCTGTCAGTGCACTATAACATTGACTTCTCAGTTCTTGGTCCAAAGTTCCCGCCTCGTCTGCAGTCTTCTCTTCGGAATAAATTTTTTCTTTCTGACAGTTTTCGTTCTACAGGAATACCTAATTCTTCACATGTGTCTTTTACAAAGTGCAGTGCTTCCTTTGCAAGGCTTCCTTTATCTTTTGTCTTTTAAAAGGACCTTTAGATTCTTATTTTGGTAACAGACTTCTTGAAGCTTATTTCAAGAACCTGAAACTACTTTGAATTTGCTTGAATGTGGATAAACACAAACACACATTGCAGGCATTTCTAAAATTTGATGTGCTTCTTTGGTTTCGATCGGTTTCAAAACGTCAATGGCATCGACAATCTTCTTAATGCAGCTAAACACATGCTCAACAGCTTCGTAGCGAGCCCTTCATCTTGTTTCTGAAGATCACTTAACTGAACTTCAACATTTGTTGGAAAGGACAGTCTTCGGTGCGTAGGATCCGAGAAAAACACATACAAACTTTCTAAGCTGCCAAAAGCCAAAAGGAAGTCACACATAATAAAACTGTTGCAAAAGAGTGTACTACACATAGATTAAAAGAGTTGTTTGACAGGCTACAAATAATGCTTTCGGATTAAATTCACAAATCCTTGTTTGAACTCCTGAATGAACTCCAGTCATTGTAACAAAAAGGCGCGTTAATACAAAATGGGCAATTTTTTGTCACCCCCTCACAGCTGGTATCCAATGCGGGCCTCACGCACTACACGCGCCTTCCTATACGCGCCACTGGTTTGAACAGGCCACTCTTGATATGCTTCATCGGGATGAAGTTTTATTGCATCACAGTAGTATGGAGGAGCACCCATCACATTCCAGATTAGTTCCAGGTCTCGAAATTGTTCATAAGGTTCGTTTAGAATTTCCAAAGTCGATGGTGGGGAGATATCTCCAAATACATGACTCTAGTATTACAGAGAGGATTCGCTCCAGTATCTTACATTATCTGTGCTGTGTTGCCATGTAGCTAAAATATAGTTTCATCTTTAAAACAAATGCTTATGGTTTTTCTATGTTTAGGTTCTGGATCGTTATTTTCTGATATGAATTCACAAACTTACAGTTTGTGATCGAGCTCATTTTCTTAGGCTGATGAGACACTTTCAATTTGTAAGGATGACATTTTGGATTTTTTATTTTTGGGTTGAATCTTTTGATATCTTGTACTGTTTTATTTTTTAGACACACACAAAATCGTGCAGCTCGAAATGCAGGTTTTGTGGATGTGACTAGTCTTTCAGCAACAATATCTAAGGGAAGAACTTTCCCACTGCGTGTTGCCGCAATCACAGCCATGTCGCTCTGTTGCGTTTTTTCCCTCCTGATTGGGCCCTTGCAGGTCTTTGGTAGAGGTTGTAGATACTCGCATGATAGATTCTCGATGGTAGTCATCTTCGCATGTACCATCGAGAATTTCTAAAATGTAAAACATAAAATAATTCCAAAAAATTCATTTTACATATTTTAACATGTGACATGTGCTTCACTGTGAGATAATGTAATTAATTTTTATTTATTTTTAATTTTTACATGTATACTCCCAAATAGCTTTCGATATTCAATAGTTCTGATGATGGGAAGATTGTTTTCCCGAAACATGTCAACAACATAACAATTTAACAATTGTTTTAACTTGAATCCGTTTTAACATACACGATTCAAACAAATATGCAGTTTTTGGAATACTTACGAGTTTAATGTATTTTAAGTTTTATTATTTACATTATTAAACAAGCTATTCTAATTTAAGCGTCCGTATATATTTATCCTTGCGTATCGTAGTATCTTTGATCCTTTTTAGAAACAAGTAAACTAAGAAGACGGCTTTGGTTTTGTCCTATTGTCGTCTTCTCGAGATGTAATACGTGACTCAACTGCGAAATCGTTCCGAAAAAGGATCATATTACTTATTGTATTTATAGATATGTCTGTCTATGAACATTGTACATTATACTATATAAAATATGTATATTCGAGTTTTAGACATATAATTAGGATATATATTCTTGGTGTTTTGATGTAAGTTTCTTCATGTTAAGCAACTTAGTCGACAAAACTTGATAAGAAAGTTGACGAAGTCGACTTCGCCCATATGACGATGGATGTCACATAGGACTGTCCAATCCTGTGCAATGGATTGGATTGTTTCCTGTCCAGTTGACATATTCCACATCATCGACATATGTCGATATCCTGCTCGATAATCTGCTCGATAATCTGATCACATGATAGACTGCTCGATAATTTGATCTGATCGGTGATTTTATCTGCTATCTTATCACCTGATTGGTTCCAGACCATACCATACCAGAATGGTGGATATCGACTGACTGGTTGATAGTCATGACTGGTTGACTTTCAATTTATGATGCAGACCAATGGCCCACCATGGTGGACGATGGATATATGTGAATCACATGGAAACCATGCCTAAATCATATCCTGACTAGATGCCAGAAACTTTGTCTGAAAATATGTCCAGATTAATGGGACGACTGCATACGCAACACGATGGTAAAATTCATTTATGTGATGGCTGTTTGACGTTCCTTTATTCTGAAGAATAATTGAACCGCCATACGCATTTTGATTCTAATCATATTTGTACAATATTACCAACGACAAACATAATAATAGATAATAGATTCTGGAATGGAAAGACCAGGTAATTATCTTTTCGAAATTATTTAAATCTCAGAAAGTCTGTCAAACTTATATTTATCGAATGGGGATGCGTCTCCTTTAGTTAAGGATATTTTGTCAGGTAGAATTTATAAAGCAAATTTAGAATAAAATTTGGCTACTATAAATTACACTGTATGGTCCTAGAAGCTGTAGTATGGTCCTAGAAGCTGTAGAAAGTATTGTTGTTGCCATACTTGAATGTTTACTTGCGTATTTAGGTCTCCAAGAGCCAAAAAGAAACACTAAAAGACGCCAAAAGTGATTGTAGTAGTTTTTTGCTCCCGAAAGCTATATTCAACGCTCTGTGTGTACCCTGTGCTTGCAATTTTGCCAAAATTTCGCTCTTTTGAACTGTCATGTCTGCGTCATTCTGTTTTCCTCTTATATAACTGCTACGAGTTATCATTTATACAATTAAACAAGTTTTTGTATAATTTATAAAAAGCACGTTTCTGATAGTTAAAAAAATATTTTTCTGTAGGGGACGTAATTATGACGAGTTTAACGTAAAGTCAACAGCTTGGGGCTCAAAGTCAACAGTTGTATTAATAAGATGCAATATTAGTAACTTTCCAAAAGTTGGAATCATACTGTGTTAAAATTAAGAAACTACCAATATTGCAACGTATTAATCCAAGTGTGACTACGAATTCCTGTACCACCCTACCACTGTTGTCTATTTTCTTTGAGCCCCAAGCGTTTGACTTTGCGTCAAGGCTTTTGCGTTTAGAAAATCTGCGGAATTCCAACATAGGCTGGACACTTGTTTGTGTGTCTCACCTGGAGATTAATATAAACAAGTGTTCATCGCTACTTAATTCTTCTTACTTAGAATTATCAAAGTGCATTACTGCAAGGACGGCATTAATATTAAAGATTTTGATAATGCGTACTTTGCGTATAATATTATTGCTCATCCCTATCATGTTGATCACTTAAATCATTATCATAACAAGGTTTATTAATAACCAATAACGCAGTAAACGGAACAAACATGTAAATTTATTACTATTAGAGGAAGGACAAATTTCTCATTACGTTTTAATAAAAAAATATATCTTGATTAATCGGAAGGCAGAGTACGCGACATAATGGTAACATTCATTTATATTATGGCTGTTTGACGTTCTTTTATGCTTAAGAACAGTTGAACCATCATATATAATTTGACTGTAATCATGTTTGTACAATATTACCAACGACAAATATAATTAAAGATAAGTCTGGAATGGAAAGACCAGGTAATATATTATCATTTCAAAATTATTCTAAAAAGTCCCAAAGTCCCATTTAAAAGTCCCATTTCTTGTGTATGATGACTTTGAGTTGTACCAAGTTTTTATTCAATCATGTGATCCGTCTCCTTGCTAATCTTATTCTATTGCAACTGATCAGCATGTTCCTTACAGTTTTGCCTAATATATTGATTCCGACATTGATTCTTCCCTAAATTAATTTGTAACTTCTACTGGTTTATATTGCC
>WYDF02109011.1:0-10435 GCA_009867245.2 Adranes taylori
TTATAGTAGAGTGATCATTAGGAAGGATGCAATAAACTAATATTCTAATATAAAGGATTATGTAGGATCAGTCTATTTTAGCATTGCAGTGCAAGCATGATAATAGACTTCGTACGTCCACCGTAAATCGTTCCACAGTCCCCCTGAAATAGTTTAGATCTCTAAAATGTTTATTGGCTTCGATGTAAATTCTTGAGATAGGCGAATTACCACCAAAGTTGGAAGATGAGAACGGAACGTGAAATATTTGACTAATTCTTATATGGCTACAAGGAGCATGCAGCTTAACTGCAGATAATAAATCGAGACGTCATTGTTGATCCATTTAAACAGAAAACATAAGTCGTTCACTTTGCTTCTACTATAAACTATTCAAGTTCAATTCAACTGTCATTTGAGATGCTGAGTAGTCAACAACTACGCTATGACATTTAATGTACATACATCTCAAAAACTTGTTTTGAACACCTTCTAGTCGTTTAATGTCTACTTGATAAAAGGGGACCAAACGACCCTACAATATTTCAATTTAGATCTAACTAGATCACAAAAGAGAGATTTCATAGTTCTACTATCTTTAAATTCTTTGGCGTTCCGTAGTATAAAGCCCAAGTTTTTAAAGTTCCCATTGATATTACCATCATACTTATTTTTAAAAGACAGTTTTGGGTCAAAAGTGACATCAAGGTCTTTGAAACAAGAGACTCTAGACAATGGAAAATCACCAATAGAGTAGCAAAAATTTAAGCATGTAACCTGTTTGTAAAAACTCATAATATTACATTTTTCAATATTTTATTTCATGTTGTTTAATTCACACCATGAAAAAACCGTCAATGTCATTCTGAAGTAAGTGAGCATCATAAGAATTTTTTATTGTTGTGAATAATTTCATATCATCCGAGTATAGAAGATAATTACTAACGGAAATATAGTTACAATATCATTTATAAAAATATTAAAAATGAGAGGTCCCAAATGACTATCTTGCGGCACACCCAATGTGACACCAATCTCATCCGATAAGTGACTATTTACATTCATCATTTGAGTTCTATCAAGTAGATAATTTTCTAACCATTTGCAGAAGTTAATGTGAAAGCCGAATTTATACATTTTCTGGAATAGTATTGCATGGTTCACTTGGTCAAAGGCCTTAGACATATCCGTATAGATTACATCAACTTGTTCATGATTATTTAAAGCTCCCGAGACATATTGAGTAAGCCAATCGAAAATTATTTTACTGAGTCAATTCAGGAATAGTTACTAACAACTGTTGGTAAAATAGTTAGGCAATAGGATTTGACACCTATTCTAAACGAAGCGTTTTCTAGAGCCGGTTATATAATGAGCATGGAACATTAAAGAAGAATTAGAGAATGGCCTGTAAACAGACATGTGTTTATTGATGCTCATATTGCTCCATGCGATGGACTGTTGACGGATAAAACACCCTATGACACCAAGGGTGACGATCCGCAGCTAAAGACTGCTTTTGAATTGCACTCAGTTTAGACAAGAGATTCATCTCCTAATCAAAAAAGCCAAGATAAAATCCAAACTAAGCAGAACTGTCGGGCAGACTAAATATTTCAGTAGAAGACATTATTCCTCTTCCACAAACAAGCAACAATGCAAAGTTTGCAACCCAGTTTGCAGATATTTTAAGTAGTAGTTCATGCGAACCTGAGTTGGAAGCTAAGCTACAAAACCCTAACAAGAGAAAGCAACAGCCAAATATTAAACATCTTATCGCGTGAATTTAGTTATCTGTGTGCTACTAAAGTAGATTTGTTGACAGTTTTGTACTCGCATTTGGAACAATATAATGGTATCTTACTAGAAAGTACACCTACATGCGTCAGAAATGCAGAGATATAAACACTCTGAAACTTACATTCGGAACAATGAAATGGTATTCCACTAGAATGTATATATATGTAGAACTTGTATGTAGCATAATGTTGTATTTAGAGTTAGAACAATGAAATTGTTTGTCGCTATAATGTACACCTCTCAGATAATAAAACACGCTGGTGTTACGAGTTAAGGAGGTATTATTCAATTTTTATACATTTTTAAATAAACCTCTGTTTTTAATTGTTCCAACTTTGGCTTTGAATAAATTTGGCGGGATTGAAAATAAAATGTTCAAATTTGCCCAGAGACATGAAAACGAATACACTTGTCGAACATAATTTTTGATCAATTTTTTTACGGTTTAAACAGTTTGTTTTTGAACCGCATTCATAGTGTCTTTAACACATCTCATCAATTTATGGCTCGGCAAATCTTCTACTTACTCCCAAATATTGGAGGTTTTAAACAATCATTATTTCTATAATAAAATCTCATCCGGAGTAATTTGTTTACGACTAAATGTACTTACTTGTGTGTTGTCAAATTAAAAATACTCATATTAAACTCACAATTTGAGTTATAAAATGGTTAATTCTTAGAACTGAACGTTATATTCATACGCAATACAGTAAAATGGTTTATAATCAGCATAGGAACGCATATGTTTATGAGATATCATAAAAGCCTTGTATATTGTCTCGAACTTAGAATAATCTAAGTCCCGTATGTAGAATTAGAATTTGAATAGTATACAACTTATCGCGTGACGGTAATCGTCTGTGTGCTACTAAAGTAGATTTGTACGCGCAAGTTTTGATAAACTTGTTTTTAGCTAGAATGTGCACCTTCTATACAGACTTGTAGACTGTCTCAGACTCACATTCGGCACAATAAAATGATATACCACTTCAATGCGCTGTTTTGTCCACCGTGTATTGCACAATTTTTATAATTTTTTAAAGGTATGATTTTGTTTTTTTTTGTTCCAACTTTGGCTTTGAATACATTTGATCGAACTGAAAATAAAATTTAGAAATTTGCCGATGATATATCCTAGTGCACTCCAGCCAAATGCAGTGTTTGTTCACTTTTTACTCTTTCTACAACCAGCGTGTTTTACACGTTGTAACGATTTATGGTTTGGTAAACGAGCTTTCTATTTACTTCCATATATTCTTGCTAGAATGGACTCTTCCATGTGTATACCTGAGCAATGCAGACTTGTAAAGACTCGCGAACTCACATGCTGAACAACGAACTGGTAACTAGAATGCCCTGTTATGTGCAACGTCAAAACATACCTGCATGTAGTATAGTCGTATAGTATTTACAGTCAGAGCAATGATATAGTTTATATCTAGAAACTATACTTCACAGATCATAAAATACGCACGTGCTTGCCGTAGTGTTTAAAAGGGTCTTCAATTTTTATAAATGTATAAAGGTACGTTTTTTTCTTAATTTTTCCCAATTTGGCTTTGAGTAAATTTGATGCGACTGAAACAGGCTCCATAGTGCTTTTCACACATTTGAACGATTTATGTTTAGGGGAAGAAACTCCCTAATCAGATCCAAATACTAGAGGACTTTGGCAATTGGTCTTTCTCTAATAAACTCAAACCCAGAGTAATTTGTTTACGACTAGAATGTACTTACTTGGTGTTCAAATTATAAATACTCATATTTAACTCGCAATCCGTGCAACAAAATGGTTTATTCTTAACACAAAACGTTATATTTATACACAACCGAAGTATAAGATTATGAGACATTGAAGAAGATTTGTGTATTGTACATAGAATAATCTAAGTCCCGTACTTAGAATTATAATATGACCAATATGCACGTTATCGCGAGACTGAAGTCATCTGCGTGCTTGTAAAGTAGGTTTATATACAGTTCTGCACTCTCATTCTAAACAGTAAACTTGTTTCTCGCTAGAATGTGCTCCTCTATGCGTTAGCAATGCAGATGTCGAGACAGGCTGGAACTCAGATTCGGCACAATGAAATGATTATACTACTATAATGCGCTTTTTTGTGCACCGTGCAATCATACTTCTGTAACACAGTCTCGTACTTACGACCAGAACAATGAAACGGTTTAATGCCAGAATGTACACTTCAGGCGCATTTTATTATCTGTGAAGTGTGCCAGAATGTATACTTCACAGATAATAAAATGCGCCACTGTGCGTGCCTAAGTTTTAGGAAGTGAATTCTTCAACTTTTATTAATTTTTGAAGGTACGACATAAATTTTGCTCACGATGTATCTTTATGAACACGAGGGACATGTAAACTAATGCATTTGACAAACGTAGTTGTTATTTAGTTTTTTACCCATTATACAGCTTTTAGTTGAACCGTAGACGTTTTGTAGACGTTGTAACGATTTACGGCGCGAGAAACAAACTCTAATTATTCCAAATATTGGAGGCCTTTAACAATTGCTCTTTATCTAATAAACTCACACCTAGAGCAATTTGTTTACGACTAGAATGTACTTAGTTGTGAGTTGTTAATTATAGTTACTTATATTAAACTCGCAATCTGAGCAACAAGATAGTTTATTCTCTATTCTCAGAACTTATCACAAAGTTTGTACTTAGAATGTAGTTTTTGCGCACCGTAAAATTATATTTGTAGATAGCATAATATTATACTTACAGTCGGAACAATGAAATTATCAGTCGCTAGAATATAGGTACACTTCACATATTGAGAGAGGACTGACCAATTATTCCAAAAATTAGTAGCAACTGCGTAGAGAAGCTTTAATTACAATGTACACTAAGCACTACCTAGTGAAGCTAACACATAACTAAAGGAATATAATACAAGAGGGATGCTATACACAAAACACATTATTGTCAGGAACAAAAGCACATTGTTCCAACGTTCTGGGCATGACATGCGCTGCTGCGTAAGATGAATATCCTTCAGTTTTTATAACTTCGTGGAAATATACGTCTTCTTTCAATTTTCCCTACTTTGGCATTCAACAAATTTGATGGGACTGAAAATGGAAATTTGAAATTTGCCCATATTTTAGCCTTGTGAACTCGAAGCACTTGTAAACTAATGCACTTGACAATTGTTTTTTACCCTTTATACAGTTTTTTTTAACTGACTCCATAGCGTTTTGTACACGTTGTAACAATTTTTAGTTCAGAAAACAAACTTCCTAATTATTTCCAAAAATTGAAGAATAAACTCAGATCCGGAGCAATTTCTTTACGACTAGAGTGTACTTACTTGTGAGTTGTAAAATTATAGGTACTTACTTATATTAAACTTGCAATCCGAACAATAACATCTTGTTCTTAGCACATGGCATTGAACGTTATATTCAAACATAAAAAAAGTAAATAATTTATCAGCTGCATAGAGAATCATAACCTTGTGACATATCAAAAAAGCTTTGTGTATTTACGTGTACTTAGATAATTAACACTATGCACTTTATCGCCTGAATTTTGTTGTCTGTCTGCTAGTAAAGTAGATTTGTAAACAGTTTTGTACTCACATTCGGAACAATAAAATATATACTGCTAGAATATACTCCTCACTGCATTTATAATGCAGACATCTAAACAGTCTCGAACTCTCATTCGGAACAATGATATGTTATACCACTATAATGTGCTATTTTGTCAGATTATACTTGGATATAGCATAGTCTTGTACTTACAATTGGAACAATGAAATGGTTTAACACTAGAATATAGATACACTTCACAGATTGAGAGAGGAGTGACCAATTATTCCAAAAATTAGTATTAACTGCGTAGAGAAGCTTTAATTACAATGTACACTAAGCACTATCTAGTGAAGCCAACACATAATTAAAGGAATATAATACAAGAGGGATGCAATACACAAAACACATTATTGTCAGAAACAAAAGCACATTGTTACCAACGTTCTGGGCATAACATACGCTGCCGCGTAAGATGAGTTTCCTTGAGTTTTTATAACTTTGTGTAAATGTATGTCTTCTTTCAATTTTCCCTACTTTGGCATTGAACAAATTTGATGGGACTGAAAATGGAAATTTGAAATTTGCCCATATTTTAGCCTTATGAACTCGAAGCACTTGTAAACTAGTGCACTTGACACTTGTTTTCTACCCTTTATACAGTTTTTTAACTGACTCCATAGCGTTTTGTACACTTTGTAGCAATTTATAGCTCAGAAAACAAACTTTCTACTTACTTCCAAAAATTGAAGAATAAACTCAGATCCGGGGCAATTTGTTCACGACTAGAGTGTACGTACTTGTGAGTTGTAAAATTATAGGTACCTACTTATAGGTAGCAATCAGATCTTGTTCTTAGCACATAGCATTGAACGTTATTTTCAATCACAAAAAAAGTAAATGATTTATCACCTGCATAGAAAATCATAATATTGTAACATATCAGAAAAGCGTTGTGTATTTACTTGTACTTAGATCATTAACAATATGCACTTTATAGCGTGAATTTAGTCGTCTGTGCGCTAGTAAAGTAGATTTCTAAACAGTTTTGTACTCACAATCTCAACAATAAAATGATATATTGTTAGAATATACTCCTCATGCATTAACAGTGCAGACATCTTAGCAGTGTCGAACTCACATTCGGAACAATGATTATAGGTACCTACTTATAGGTAGCAATATGATCTTGTTCTTAGCACAAGGCATTGAACGTTATATTCAAACACAAAGAAAGTAAAAGATTTATCACCTGCATAGAAAATCATAATATTGTAACAAATCAAAAAAGCTTTGTGTATTTACTTGTACTTAGATAATTAACAATATCCACTTTATCGTGCGAATTTAGTCGTCTGTGTTCTAGTAAAGTAGATCTCTAAACAGTTTTGTACTCACAATCTCAACAATAAAATGATATATTGTTAGAATATACTCCTCAATGCATTAACAATGCAGACATCTTAACAGTCTCGAACTCACATTCGGAACAATGATATGGTATACCACTATAATTTGCTGTTTCGTCAAATTATACTTCACAAATCGAGAGAGAAGTGGCCTATGATTCAATAAACTTCAACGAAGATGGACACCAAGGACTACCTAGTAAATTCAACACATAACTGAAGGAATATAATACAAGATTAACACAATACAAATGTCAAATTAAAGGAAATTTTTGGATTCACTGCTGTAGAAGGTTCTCCGGTAACGTTAAATAATAAAGTCGACGCAAAAGTCACACCTGCATTCTTGATAAAATTTTGAATGAATCATTTAAAATTTGAATAATGAATACTAATTATTATTTGTTTTTGGTCCATTTATTGAATTGAACAGATTATATAAATTATGTAACATTTACTTTGCAATATTGCAATACTACTGATAAATATTGGAAACAATAATAATTTGATGCAAAATTATTAAAAATAAAAATGAATTATAGGAAAATGTTCAAATCAAACATAGATTACGTAGGTTATTAAAGCAAAATACTCAACTAACCAGGCATTACAACCCAATGAAGTGCGCATGTTAACAAAATACGCGCGTACGGTATTACATAGTTCAAATTATTGCATCTTGAGAACCTACATACCTCTCGACTCTATAGGATCAAGGTTTAGTATTTTATGTGAGTTTTGTTTAGGGTTTGCTTTTTTCTTGTGGACGAAAATGTTCCAAGTCAAGAATAAAACTACTTGTAACTTAAAGATTAGACTCATTCCTTCTTGATATATGCGGTACATATAGCCACATGCTGGTGTAGGTATGTTAGTTCTAAGCTATTGGTACTCGAAACACATTCAAATATTAAAAGTACAAGGGCCACCTTAAAAGTTATTACAAGAGATCATTAGATACCGCTTAATATTACTATTTGCATATATTTTATGTGTATTATTATTAAAATAGTACCATTAAATAGCTCGGATTGCGAATTTAAAATAAGTCTATAATCACAATTATTGTAATTGAAAAGAAAATATTTCTCTTGTACACTGCAATTAAAGTAACTATGCGGTAGTCATTAAAAGAAATGAATTGTTATTCAGTATTGATTAAGTATGGAAATAATATACACTTGTGAATTATTCCATTAGTAGACAAATGACTATATAGATAGACTACTCGAGAAATGTTTTTATGGTATAATCATCACTATCCACTGTTGGATGTTTGTTGTATCCGTCGACAGTCTTTACATGTGTTGAAAATACTCCCATTTTGTGAAGAATTTTCTGTCATTACTTTCTTGGAACTAGTCAGGACAAAAATAATTGTAAAGGTCTCTTCGATTACCATCCAAATAATTCTGCAACCAAAATATTATTCTAGGAACAAATCAGGAGAAGAATAATTTTGTGTGTTTTTGCTAATCCTCTAAATAATTCTTTAGAAGCATCCAGACTTAAGTTCAACTTATCAATTTGAAGCATTTTTCGGACAGATGAAAATCTAAGTCATATGGAATGTCTATCTGTGACGGGTGGTGCTAGAATTTGTCCATTTTAATTGGTTTTCTGATTTGTCTATAATTTTGCGACATATTTTTATCTAGATGTAATAGGTGCAGATATAATACTACGAGGGTAGTCCTAGAAGAATTCACGAAGAAACTGGAAAACATATCTTGTTTTAGCTCGATATACTTTTCCCAGCGATATGCAGTCGCATCGATAGGCTATTTGTAGTGAAATTCGTTGAACCCCCAAAGTAGTTATCAATCACAGGCTTCACCTCTTCATTATTGGAAAATATTTTACCACCGAGCCATTATAAGAAGTTTGGAAACAGAAAATAATCTGTAGGGGCTCAGTGCCGTCGTGTGCATTTCAGGCGCCCGGGGTGTAGGTCAAATTTTCCGCCTCCCTTTTTTAAGTATCCAAATATAAAAAGCTCCAAAATTTAAAGAAATTTTAAAAATGTTTTAGGAAAAAATATTACTGTGTATTGTAGAGTGTACAAATAAACAGATTGGTTACAAAAGTTCTTACAAGCCTGCCATATATTGATATATTCACAACATTTATGGTATGCGTCGACCAGATTAAGTTATTATTACATAAAATTAAAACATAATGAATAACAACGAATAGAATACAAAACACAAATTAATTTCCAATTAGAACTCGAATCATACTGTAACAACATATATTTTTATTAAATAATTAATAGAATTAAAAGAAATACTTCTGTCTTTAACTTAAATTTTATATTTCTACTTTTTCATAGAGAAATCTTTTATTGCAGTATCAATGTCTATAGTATCACACACTTCTTGCTCAATAGACACCATAGCCAGATTGGTTAGCTTTACATACTTATTGTTGATCTTAAATAATTTTTGATCCACTTCAATTTTGAAAATCTTCTCTCAGAACTGACATTGCTTATGCCAATTGTGAGGAATATTCGGAGAATTCTTATGGTATTAGTCAGAGTATCTTCCAGCCTGGATTTCACAATATATTATAATAATAGATGTAGGACCTCATTAATTAAATAATTTATTTTACGTTTACGTGTAATGACAGTCCGTAATCGATCTCGTTTGAACTTGACGTCCTGTTCGTCAATTTGGGTAGATGCTTAGTCTAGATTACCGCACGTGTCGTTTGAATCTAATTGTATAGTTGGTGTTCAATAGGCAAACTTTTCAGCTAACTTCCGTAACTATTGAAAGTTCTCAGGAATTTCTACGATTATTTTATCTAACGAAGAAAACAGATTCCTATAACAAGTTTGCATCTCTACTTCCCTTGTCAACAATGTGTTTTCTTGTTTTGCGTCCCAAGATTCGATGGAAATATCATGGTACATATTTTTTTCATAACTTATAGCGCCCTCTATCAATTCTTCTTGTTTCTCTACTAGCATCGTTTGCGAAGCATTTACTTTCTGCGCGCACAGTTTGAAGTAGATTATTTCTGTTTGTAAAGATTTTTGTGCATCGTTCGTTCACTTCATGTATTGTTTGGTTTACCAGTGTTGACCATCGTCGTATGAGATAGGTAAGCAATTAATTTTTGATATTCATTCGTTTACTTCAATATATTATGAAACCCGAATACGCCCGATTTAAAACTTTAAATTGACCTCGAAGAAATCAATTGTACGAATAGCTTTAACAAAAAGCAATAGTTTAAATTTTAGTCCTTTACTGTTTTTCAAAGTACTTACCACCATTGTCGATGCACTTTTCTATTCGTTCAAACCAATTCTTAAAGCACTTATTCCACTCTCCAATGGGTATGCTATAAATGGTCATTGGGAAAGCATAGACTGCATCTTCAGGTGATTGAAATCGTTGACCACTGACTTCATTGTTGATGGCGGGAATTGTAAAAAAGTCGTTGGGACATAAGTCGGGCTGTACAGAGGATGACTGAAAAATTCCATGTTGCTCCAAAAACTCAAGTATCAGTTACTCAATCAGCAGTTGCCATATTGCGGGAACGGGACTTTGTTTGGGTTCTCCTCTTCTTGAAACACCCAAACAGTAGATTGACTTTTATTCTCGGGTTCGTACGAATAAATCCAAGACTCGGTATCTGAAACGTGACGAAGACTGATGATATTTGACA
>WYDF02109022.1:0-10434 GCA_009867245.2 Adranes taylori
TAGTCATTCACAGCTCTCTAGGTAATTTGGAATTTACCATTCTGTTTTCCCAATGTGGCAGCACTAAAGTTCTAGCTAACATTTAAAAAAAATCTGCTCTCTCTGATGAATCCGTACATGCTACTTTTTCCTTGGTTTGAAATTCTGGTGGAATTTCCACTTGATTTTCTTTGGCAGTTCCAATATGAGGTAATCCCCTTTCTTGTAACTCCGGGACCACTTGCACTGAACTGAACCAATTGTCAGCAGTTATGTTGCGATTTGTCATGTGGAGTGGTTTGGACAATCTTATGACAGCTTGGGTGGGAATTTTCAACTGTTTTTCAGTCGCAGTCAATGATATTGAATCTGAGCCTTTCCCAGGATAAATATACGCGTTGTAGAGATAGGTGTTACGGGCATCAGTAAGGCACATAATTTTTATCCCATATCTAGCACGCTTCTTTTGGTATGTACATTTTAAATTTACAACGACCTCTGAAAGCAACCACCATTTCGTCGATTGTTATATGTGTTTCAAGAGAAAAGTCACTTTGCGAATTATCAATAAATTTATCAAAAATCTTTGAAATTTGCGGTACTGGGTCTCCTTGATCTTATGTGTTTACTCGAGTTGTGGCATCATCAAAGCGAAGCGAGTTGTGGCATTATTTGAATTTCACTCTAAGAAGAAATTCAAAACGTCGTTTTCACATTGTACAGCGAAAAACATCTCGGCCTGTACCATCAGTGGCAAAAAGATGCTCTCATTTCCTGATTTAAAAATAACAGAATATATCAAAATATCCAAGAGCGCATTTATTTCGATTGCATCAACAGTGGCTAATCCTGGGCTATTTGTGTTTTTGTTCTTTTGTCTGGCTTTCAATACTTTTAAGTTTATCTAATTAATTACTTCTGTGGTCTCTTGTGAAAAAAGAATTGACCAAACACCTTCGGGATTTGGATTTGTACATAGTAGCTTTGCTTTGGCACGTAATCCAGATAGCGTAAGAACACGGTTATGCTGTCTAGTTCTAACATTTACATGGGGTTCACCTATACACGTAAAAAAATAATATCTTTAGAAACAAGCCTACCGTACAAAAACTAAAAATCTTTCCACTTAAACTTGTTTTTCCCATAGTAAAACATTCCTCTTTCTTGTGAGGACTCTTCTGGCACTCTTTTGGAACTGGTTTCATTATAGGAGTAATGCACATCGGAACTTTCTTCATGAATCTCTTCCACGACATCTTCATCTCCAAAATCCTGCTCACTCTCTATAAATGCCACATCATCTTGATCTAAAAGATTTTGAGCCCAATCAGAAAAATATCAGGGCTCGTCAGGATGCATTCTGTCAATATTTTTTTTTTATTTTTGTTTATTGTCAGACTGGGTCTTTAAAATTTCCAAAAACTGATTTTGTCACGTAATCCCTAACGATGAGTGCGCTCTACTAAAAACAAAGCCTACGTTCATAAAGCCAGCGTACACACAACTAAGTTCTTCACTCATAGAAAGGTACATGAATCCCCAGCGCGGAGAAAAAATCGTAGCGAAACTTAGAAGTCAAACAATACAGCCGGATTCTCGCAGAACCGCACATTAGCGGTTAAAGATTAAACATTCATTTATATAAATTCTCTTTATGAACATGACGTAGGTAACCCTATAATCCATTTATTCAAGCATTTGATTTCCGCATGCATTTATGCTTTTGAGAAATTGAAATGATCAATTTTTCTGCAATGTACTTTGCGTAGAAGTTTAATTGCATTGTTGTTAACAAAAAAGAAAATCAAATACGTTCTATTTATGCCATAATAGAGTTTGTGCGAGTGGCAGCAATTCTAATCTAAATTTATTATGTGTTTTCTAACACATTTCAATATCTTTTTAAAATATATTTTATGTTAGTCGAAGCTTTTAGTAGCGAAAAGGCAATTTTTTTTATGGTCGTCGCCATGTATACATATATAGTACGAAAAAGATTTGATCATGAGAAGTTGGGATGACACGTAAATTAGATTTGTCTGTTATCCTTTGTAGACACAGATGACACGTTCCTGGTATGGAAACTTGATTTGAAACGGAACATCTTTTTAGCTTTGTAACTGTCTTTGAAGGACATATGTACGTACATTTCTACGAAAGTTGAGTATATCTTCTTACAAAGTTCTTAATGTGTTTATATGTGCAATCATAACAAGCCGAATTTATGGTGTTGTCTAGTTGGTACAAATATGGTATTACTAATAGATGATGTCACTTCATTAGTATATAGCTTCATTTTTCTGTAATAGTTAACCATTTTCTGCCAGCCAAATAAAGGCCTTTATAAGCAAAAATTAACTGCAGTTCGATAATGGACCCACGTCCGAAACTCGACTCACAAAATAAGTGAAAGTAATAGTGCAAAAATTCCTGAAAGACAAAAATTACTTCTAGGAAAATAACGCTGCTCCTATTCCAAATAGTGTTCTATTCAAACGTAAGAATAAAATATGTGACGCGTTTCGACACTACAACTGTATCATCATCAGACTGAAAGAAAATTAAAACAGAGGAAATAAATATATAAAATTATTACGTATAATGAAACATTCGTCCACAAACTTGAAGTCTCGTGTAACATTCAAACGTAAATAATAAAGCAAAGAAAGAAACTGGAGACAGAAATTTTCTCGCAATCAAAACTTTGTTCTTATATTAATTATATGGCAAGAACATAAATTTAAACGACTTGAAGCCACTGAAACATGGTTTAAAGTTATCAATCCTGCTTCTTTCTTACTCCTAGCATCTTTGCAGACGCATGGAGGTTCCTTCTATGTAACTCTTTGTAGAGCAGCCCTAATTGCCTCTCTCCATCTATTCCGATGTTCGGCGAGTCTTGTAGCTTACTCTATGTTCTTGTCAAGCAGCTTTTCGACCAAGAAGACTATTCAGCGTGTGGACGATACACCACGATGAAGCCCTCCACTTAACTTTCCCTGAACCATCAACCGCTCTACATATATCTGCTGAGGGATATATGAACAAAGAATGACAAGATCTTCCCGTAGATTAGCGCGGAGAGTCGCTGTTCGGCTAAATTTCGGCGAGGATTGAGGCGTTTGTCCTGCGTGCCGTCCTCCACATCCCCAATGATTCCACTCGCTGTCGACCTCTTGTACGCAGCGTCCAAGTTTCCAATTCATACATCAGCTAAACTGAGTGTTAACCAAACAGATTTTGGTTTACTTAGTTATTGATTTATCTCGCCAGACTTTAATGAGCTGTGACATAGAATTACGCCCAAACTGGACTCGTCTGCATATTTCTGGCTTTTCATAATCAATTAAGCATTGCTTATTTCTGCATTGCTTTTTCTATCAGTTGACGTAGGTTGAGCATCGCGTAACGTGTGTCTCTACCCTTAACAAAGCCTGTCTGTTCCGGCGCTATCTACCATGAGAGAAACTACTGTAGCCTATGCTGCATCACATAAAGCATGACCTTGCTTACGTGAGAAATGAGAATTATCAAACGAAAATTAATACAGTTGCTCGTCGAACCTTTCTTATAAAGTAACATGATGACCGACGTTTGCTAGTCAGATGGTCATTCACCAGTGTCCCATTTGCCGCACATAGTCGGTGCAAGATGTCAACACCATGATGCCTCAACGCCTTTATGTGCTCAGCACTGATCATAAGTCACTATTTATATATTGAGCGTAATAATAAAAAACAGTTATTTGTTTATGCGAATTGCTTTATTGTTTTTCAAAATATTCTCCATGATGATCTATACACTTATCCATGCGTTCGATCCATTTGTCAAAGCATTTTTTCCATTTCGCTTCAGATAGTTCCAAAACATGGTTTGAACACATCAACCGCTTCTTCTGCCGACGAGAATCGATGTCGACGCAATTTATTCTTGATATTTAGGAATAAATAGAAGTCATTAGGTGCCAAATCAGGACTGAATGGCGGATGACCCATAAGACGATAGATGAGTGTTCAAATAGCCGCTTGATTGAGCAAATTTGTGAGAGCTCGCATTGTCATGATGAAGAATGATCCGACGTTGCTTGTCCGTTTTCCTTATTTCACCGAAAACTTCTGGCAAACAAATGGTTGTATACCACTCAGAGTTGAACGTCTTACGTTCCTCTAAAGGTACTGTTGCAACATGACAAGTTTTTCAGAAAAAAAACAAGCGCCCATTTGTTTCAAAGTGCTTCGTGAGCAAACAACTTTTGTCGGATTTGGTTCATTTTGAAACATCCATACAGTTGACTGCTGTTTAGTTTTCGGCTGATACTCATAGATCCATGACTCGTCACCTGTTACCAATAGACACGAGTACCTTTTTGAGTTTTTGTTAAATTGTGTGGGATTCAATGAGAACAAATCTTTTTCACGGCTAAATGTAAATATTTTTATTTAGCACCCTCGCATATATTCTACAAACCACATTCATTACTGTCACTCCTCTATAATTACTCACACTCATCCTATCCCCTTTCTTGTACACCGGTATCATCTCTCCTTTCTTCCAATCCTCAAATACAAAATCACCCCCCTCCCCTCCCCCACCCACACCTCATTCATACATCTTGATTTTTTTATACTATTTATCACAGCATTCACCTCTTCCTCCGTAATTCTCGTACATCTCCTATCAACTACAATGTTGTCCTCCACCCTATCTTCACTCTCCAATACATCTCCATCTTCAAACACAACTTCCCTGTATTTCCTTTCCCAATCTGCTAATTTAACCTGTAAGACCTATAGCATCCACCCCCCTTTATCTCTCTCTTAGATATCGCCATACCACTGACTCATTCTGCAAACTGTTTACCTCATTCTTCTCCTTTTCTTCCTTGTATCTCCAGCACCTTTTACCCTCATTCCTCCATGTCTTTTTTCGCCAGAATACACTCTTCCTATGACTTTACCCCTCCACGTACCCCTGTGAGCAACTCCCTAATCTTCTTTCTTTCTCTTTGCTACCTTTCATCGTACACCCTGTTTCTTGCCACTCTCCCCATATAACTCTCCCCTTATAACTCTCACCTTATTACTCGTTCTCATTTCCAACCCTCCTTGAATTACATCAATCATCTCATTCATTATATTCACCTTCTTCCAGTCTATTCTCTCTATCCTTTTCTTTTGTTTCAATTTATCCTTTATATTCCACTCATATTCAATTTCCCTATACCTTAAATCCCCATACCTATTATCCCCTTCTCCTGAACATATACTCCACACTAACTCTAAAGCCAAATGGTCCGGTTCAACTCTATTTACCACTCTCATACATTCTGTACTCTGCACCGCCCATTCATTCATTAATAAATAATCAATCACGGACCCCCCTCCATGATGTTTATAGGTCACGTCTCCATTCAAATCTCCTTTCCATTCAACTACCAAATTCTCCACACATTCAACATTCAGCACACATTCAACACATTCAACGCTCATTCAACACACAACCAATCGCAACTACCAAATTCTCCTCTTCTACTCACTCCAAGAATTTTTTCGAGTCGCATTCACCATTTTATCTTTTGACTTTCTCTCTAAATATTCTCATTCATAACCAATGTTAAAATCCTTCTGCTCGCCTATTCTGACATTCCAGTCACCCATTATCATTATCATATTAAATTCAACTCTCACTCTGCCTATCTCCTTCTTACCTCCCCCAAAAATTCTATCCATTCCTTATTCACGTACAACTCTAGTATTAACCACTTTGCCCCACCTATTCTTATCCCTCTACCTAATATTCCTTCCTTATCAAAACCTTTTACCACCAATTCATTTATACCCTCTCTTATATCGTAAATAATCCCTCCACACGCTCTTCCTTTTGCATACATTTTTTCCACTTCTTTTATACTCCATCTATACCCCTTAGGAATCTTCTCCCTCACCTCATCCCACACACCTCCTTCTAGCCATGTCTCTACCAGCCCAATGATATCAAACTGCTTAATATACTATAACAATCCTTCATCCAACAATTTCCCCCTTATCCCTGCCACATTCCAACTAACACATTTAAGCTTTTTCCCTTTTCCCTTATTACCTTTATCACTACTTATACTATTATAATATCCTCTTCTTTGATCTATTTTCCATCTTTAATTTAAATTTCCTTGTTATTATTTCTTAACCCTCTCCCATTTTCCTCCTCACTCATTTCCAAATTCGAGCATTCCTATATCTATCTCTCCGTTTCGTCTTTAGCTTTCCGAACTGCTACTGCCACCTCCTATTCCATATTTTGTAAGCAATGTTTCCCTCCCTTCATGCCATAACCATAGTTCTTCTCCTACCCAAACTTTCTTATATCCAACTCTAACTTTCACTTTTCCTTTTCGTATTTATGTTTCCATCTCCTTTATTTTATGCTGTACTACTCTCCGCTTTTTTCCTTTTTTGTTAAATCGTCATCTATAAATACCCTGCATCCCTTCAACAAACTCTTTCCCTGCATGTTTTCCGTTTTATCCTCACCACGATCGCAATTTTACAACAATTGGCCGCCTTCTTCCATTCTCACTCATTTTTACTATTCCATACATTTCCTTTACATCCATATTATAATTAATTTTAGTTAATAATTTTGTATATTTATTTCCTCAGTTTTAATTTTATGTCTGATAATGACACGGTTGTAGTGTCGAAACGTGCCTCATAAATTACTCATTCTTGTTTTTGAGAAGAATACTATTTTGGAGTAGGAGCACCTTTGTTTTCCTAATAATTAAACAATTACTCGAAAGCAATTAAATCTGTTATTTATTTTTTTGAAAAGTTACTACATCTGGAATTAAAAAAAAAACAGTTATGCGATAAAATTTGCAAAACCATAATAAAGGGCTGCTCTATATTTACTCGCAGTTACCAGATGTGGTACACGATGCAAATAAATATTCTGTTAAAAAATAGAATATTTATTTCAAATAGAATTATATTTCTTGTTTAAAATAGAAACATATCGTAAGCATCCTTCGTCTTTTTGAAGATTTCTACACTTCCACGCTAAACAAAAATAAAACTGTTTCGAAATAACAGGTCCAGTACGTACCAACTATTCCTATGCGGGATTAAATGTGTAGAGTTGGATGGAAATTATGTAGGAAAAAATATATTTTTTGCCCCAAAACAAGTCTTATATTGAAATCACTTTTCTGACGGACAGTTCTCGTATATAGACTCAAATAAAAGATCTGCTAAATAAAAGTTTTAAAGACACCTTTGTCTAAATTACTTTTCTTAATAAATCTTATTATCCGGTTATTGATAATAAAAAGCATATTTAATTTTTAATTACTAATAAACGAAATAATTGCAGGCAACATAAATTCCAAAGCAAATAAAAAATAAACGTGTAGAAGAAATTAACACTCATTTTAATTATTTTGTATGTTTTATTGTTACATTTATGCATTGTACTTATTTATCATCAACAAACAACTTTTATATTTCGGTAACCATTCCATAAATTCGTACGTTTATTACTATCATTTATAGTTGCCGATTTAAGTTCTTTAATCTCCTCCATAAATTTGATTAAAGATATATTACTACCATCACTGTCATATTCCGTTTGTTTACTATTCTTGTTATTTGTCGTGTTATAATGCAGCATTTCTGTATCATTAAAATAACAACTCATAGAAGTTTCATCATTCTCATCAGATTCATACTCTTTAGAATTATTGTTGATAAAATTTTGTAATATCCCTTGCACTTGACTTTTATTTTTATTATCAAATATGAATTCCACTTTACTTTTATTCTTATCGCGTTCAATCAGCATTCGATTCTTTATTAGTTTCGGTTTTGCTGCTTTCTGTTCGATACGCACTTCGCGTATTCCAATATTGCGTTTTCGCGCCTCGTTTAGATTTAATGTGCTCTTGATTTTCTCTAATTCGTTTCGTAATTTCTTATTTTCCATTTCACTTTGGACACGCAATGTTATCTCTTTGCGCAGTTCTTCATTTAGAGTCATTACCTCGTTTTTGGCGTCCAACATTGATTTGATTTTATTATTGTAAGCTTTATCTCCAGTTTGATGATGTGGAACAATAGATGTTAACGTTTTCATACGTCTTAATGGCGTGAGCAATGTAGATTTGGTTCCAGATGTTTTTAAAGGAACCGATTTACTTTTGGGTAAAATCTTTGATATTTGAGATGTTTTACAACTACTAATATTAATCGTGGATACATTTTCGTATGGTAAAGTTGTTGTTGTCATGCACCATTGATATTCTGGGTTTGATCCAAATTTTTGTTTCTTTTTCAAAGCATCAAAAACACGTTCTAATACTTTTGGCGATAATTGTTCATTATTTCTAAAGTCAGCTACTTCCAGAGATCGACTATAATCGATCACATCAATAAGTCTTCCACTAATTTGATCTGTAATCCCACAACGTTGCATATCAATCGCTTTAATCCATAAATCATCATCCAGTTCATCCAAAATGTAAATTAATCCCAAATCGCCTATATATGGATTATTATTTAGAGTTATACGTTTCAAACCAGCCATGAGAGTCACATCTGGATCTTCATATCTTAAAGAGTTATGCCAGGTTTCAGCGTATCTATTGATCTGCTGAAATTTTACAACTTTAGCTATGTATTGAGCACTAATAGGTCCTAAACTACATGATGTCAACTTAAGGACTTCAATATTTGGCAGCTGCCTTAGAGCCATACAGATTTCTTGACAGCCAAGATCTCTTAACGGACAATGTTTAAAAGAGAGCACCTTGATACTGGAATTATTTTTAATAGCTTCCACCAAACTTAGAATATAATCAATAGATATTGGTAAACCATCCAATTCTAAACAACTCAATACCTTTGTTCGTCTAATACATGAAATTAGAGCATTAATAAGTCCTTTAAGGATATAAGTTGTATATATAGAACCCGCTCTACGCTTCATATTCTTAGCTCGTTCTTCCGTATCTATATCATATAAAAACTTACATTGTACTTTGTTTCTAATCGCTATCACGTGCAAACTTGTATCCAATCTTAAAGCATTAATTATAGGTGACCATTCTTCTGGTTTGATACGATCAGCTGAGAATTCTAATACATTTTCATTTTTCAATTTCGCTGGTTTCACATTGGACAATGGTTGAACACTTGAACGACGACATAATTCTGTATACCAGATGTAGAAAATATTTGTTGGTTTCCCGCTCATTACCTGATTTGTCGATTGTGATTTTCGTAATGATTTGATACTAACACGACTATCACTAGTACTAGGCATGATATTCAGTTTGTTACATTAATAAATGAAAAGAGGAAAAAGAAAAATCAAAATAAAAAACTTTGTAAGGTTGACTTTAATGTGTATAAAAGAGTGTCATTTCATTTTTCACTTCTGACAGAATATTAAAAACTGATTGTTGATAACTTGATATTAGAATCTAAATAGATTTCAATAAACTAAAAGCATCCTTATATTTTGTGTTTTAATCTAGCTTAAGACTAATACGACCGCTTTGAACGAAAATATCGGTTTTTTTTTTTGTAAAACGCCCGAAGCTGTAGCACTTTTCCTAATTTTAAAATTTTTTTTCTACGTATTATTAAAGAAAATAAAGTAATAAGAATTTTCGCCTTTTGGAAGTTAATGTGACATACATACGTTCACCGCTCGCAGCTCGCTTATTCAAAATGATATCTAGGTTAAGATCTGGTTATATGGTGCATATTTCAATATGATTGTGTACAAATGTTCTAATGCTTATATACAAATTACAAATTAAAAAATGTTAAGACGTACAATATTTTCTTTTTTCAAAAGATTATTTATTCTATTTGAATTTTTAATTCACACTATTCACATATAGAGTTTTCAAAGGATACTATTTAGTTATGTTCAAAGGATACATTTGTACAGAAAAGTTTATTAACATTTTTGTGTATTAGATAGATAGATAGATAAAACCTTTATTGGCATAAACTACAAAAACCAAACATAATTCAAAACATAAACATCAAACAGTACCAATTAACATAAAAGATACTTCTTAAAGAACATCGGTAGAAGGCAAGGCTTTTAATTACTTTATTACACTCTTCTCATTCCCTAACAACTTCTTTCCTTTTACTTTCTTTTGTTTATTTCCTCCAAAATTCTTTTCATTAATTCGATACCCTTTCCCTCCATCCCTAAGCTTAGCCTCCAGTTATCAACCAAATGCCTTTCTCTATCCAACCATCCAATCCCATCACATTTCTTTACCCAGTGGCTCCACCTTTTTTGTTCCCTACCACATATTCTACACACTCTTTCTTGTTCATTCATCCAAAATTTATTTACTCCTTCTTCATTCCCACACCTAAACCTCGCAATCAATCTTTTCTCACCCATACTTAAATCTGCTAGCAAATACTCACA
>WYDF02109033.1:0-10434 GCA_009867245.2 Adranes taylori
GGGCCAATAACTTTTGACAGAACAAAGTCTGTCGGGGAGGAACTATTAACATAAAAAATCAATGTTGTGTTGTTTTAAAGAAAATAGGGCAGAACAACGTCTGCTGGGGCAGCTAGTAAAGTGATAAATTCTGGTAATATATAACGTGCCCTTGAAAATAATTGGAAAAATCAGTAGCGCTTGAACATAATTTCTTTAAATAAAGTGGATTAGACGACATAACCATTGGTTTTAGTAATTATGATCAATATAAAATTAACTAGAAACTGTTGAAAGAACTTCTTTAAGACACTTAAGCAATGCATTCACAATTTTTCACTGTATCATCACATCTATGCATCTGTATTGTAAAATGACATCTATGCATGCAAGAATTCTGAATGGATTTGCAAGAAATCATACATTTGATAGAAAACTAGACAGAAAATCCCAACTGTAAATCTAGACTATATATATATATATATATATATATATATATATATATAACATCCATTAATTTTCAAAAAGAATTATAAAATATTTTTACATTTTTTTAGTATTAATAAAAATGTGGTAGAAATTTTAAATCAATATAACAATTTTTTTATTTATAATAAAAAATAGAAAGTAAGAAAAAAATGTATAATATATAAATGATAGGTATAAAAGATAATTAACTTACAATAAAAAGTAATCTCATTTTGCCGAAAAAGAAATGAATTAAACTAAATTTTGAATGGTACCTCGTTGATGGTACGACTTAAAATACAGATGATTTGGACGTCGCGTTAACTTTTTATATCAGTGTTACATAATTTGGTCTTCTTGGCGGATCTCAATAGCGTTGATGACGATTCATACATGCGATTAAATAATATAAAAAAAGAGGAGTAGTACCGCCTTTATCTTTTGTTTAAGCGGTGCGAGAATTATGGATAGCCGTTGGTTACTTACTTAGTGCCCGGCATGACACCTCGCTATCTCGACGACATTGAACCATTACGACATTTTTATTGGCGTGTGTTTGTGTGCTTCTTGTTATTTGGCTGCTTTTTGGCAATCATCTCTTCTTTTTTTTTATTAAGCGAGATGTAAAGTACTATTGAGTATACGCATCTTCTTTGTCTCATCGTATCGATTGCGTACACATTGAATTAATAATAATTGTGCCCTTTTAAAATGAAAAAACTAATTCACAAGAAAAAAGTTTCGTCTACAATCAAATGTATTTGGTTATTTCTCATTTATACGAGGGCTGTCTTTTATATTTCCGGATTAGGGAACCATAACATTTAAAATAGTTTTTATTGTTTTTCAAATTATTCTCCATTAAGATTAATACACTTTTGTATTCGTTTAAAACACTTTTCACAGCCTTTTTTTCACTCCGATTGAGATACCTCCGACGCACGCATAAATTATTTCTTCAGGTGGTAAAAATCATTGACAAAATTTATTTTTGACACCTGGAAATAAAAAGAAATCTTTGGCTGCCAAGTCAGGATTACCCATCAAATTGACGCTTTGAGTGCTCAAGAAGTCACTTGCTTGAGCCGCTATGTGTGAGCTACTATTGTCGTGGTGAAGAACTATCCGTCTTCGGTAGCCAGTTTTGCTTATTTCTCCGAAGACGTTTGGTAAATAAATGGTTTGTCCGCTGGAGAGCGCCATTGTCAAATTATGTGAGATCTAACGAAAGCAAATCTATTTGACGTCCAAATGGTTATGCAATATTGAATATTTGTTGGTCCCAAAATGTCTAATGATGCCTCAGTTTCACGATAAGTCACGTGAAAAAATTGTAGTATCAGTTCATGCACAGCTGCGTGCAGGATTGAATCCCCTAAACGATCGATAAACACTGGTCCTTTATGGTGCTTCATCGCCAAAAATCGAATTAAGTTCATAGATTCCCTTTTCCTGAGTTAATTCACGTCGAAAATTATAAAAAGCAATCACATAAAAATGTTTACGCTTTATTTCAATTTTGAGCCTAGATGAATTGCTCAAGTTACTGATCAAAGTCAAGTTAAAACATTCAAAGTAAGGGAATTACGTCTAAGATTGCATGCTGGGTGAGATCACACATTTTTCTTAGATGGTCAATAAATGTTGCCCCGCTGTAAGCTACACCTGAAGCGAACCACATGATGTTTTACCTGCAAACGGCATACCCCGATGCACAAACGTATCAAAGTTTCGTTGAGTTCGGATGTGTGAAGGTTTCTAGAAGCTTCGTCAAATTTCAAAACCGTGAGGTATGAATTTATTTGGATTTGAATGTTCAATAGCAAGTCAGTTTTGACATGTTGGATGCTGTGCTTGTAAAATTAATTAGAATATTACAAATGACGTTTTTGAAATGAACCCTGATTCATCCATTAATGGCATATGTACATGAGGGGAAAGAAACAAATTTTCATTTGGCCAACAAATACTTCTGAAAATATGCCACATGAAATTTATTCCAATATAGTATGTTACGCATACATTCACATTCACATTCGCACGATATTTTACTAATATGGGTATCATAAATTTTGATAAATAAAATATTAATGAAGTGAAAAATTTTCTGTGGAAACATTCGTGAATGGATTAATATGTGAATATGGGCCACAGTTTGGAGCAGACAGGATGTTACTAGTTTAGAGATCTCTGCTCTAAGGGAACAATGCTTCATGCTTGTATAGAAAATTGACGAATATGTAAAAAATGAGGATACAAACTTTCAAAGAAACGATACATTTTCATTCAAATATATCGCCATCATTTTTAGAATCAGCACATGATAGTAAATATACAAAGATTACAAAAAATATATAAAACAGTAAAATCAGTGCATACCTGTGTATTTCATATCAATTATTATGGACATTATTTTTTACAAGGATGTTAACTATTTTATAAGATATATCACAATAGTTTTATAAAAAACCAGTAAAATTTTTTTGAGCAAATCTTCTTCAAGTAAATATACATATGTGTATTGGTAATATGATATTATGTGCAAATATTTCGTAATTCCCGGATTATACTCACATGCTTACATTGATCATTCATATTTTATTTGCATCGTGTAGCGTTTTCAAGAACAAGTAAAAAAATTGCTACATTGTCATACGAGGTGCATAGAGCTTCTAAAAAATTTCTCTATACCTACGCTTCTGCGCGAAGTCTGCCCAAGGTTTTCCGTAGTTGCTTGCTTTATCGGTGACTGCATGGTCGTCGTTTTTAGGTCCTTTCATTTTTTGAGACGTTTTTGTTTTTGGGTGTCTATTGAAGCGTTTGCTATAATAGCAGCCCGTCTTCTTAAAATATTCAATTCCACTTTCACCGTTTTATCATGGCTTCATTTAAATATAGTTGATGTTTTTCCACTAACGTTTCTTTTAAAACTGACCATAACTTGTAATGCTAAGGGTTCAAGTCCAGACTACCAAACGCATAAACTTCAGTGCTGATGAAATCCGGCATCTGATGTTGGAACCAGAGTTGGGGGTATGGGACGGCGCAGAGTATTGTCGGAATGTCGAGAGTAGATTTTGAAAGAGAGTGTCGTTAAGTGACTTTACAATTGATTCCGAGACATTTTGTTAATAAACTTTGGCCGCGTTTTGAGGTCATTTTTACAACAAACACAAATCGGTGACTTCATGATATAAGGCACTCCACCGCTGCATGATGGGAAGTAAGCCGTTTAGAGGCTTCATTAAATGAGCATGCTTAAATCCTCTCATTTTGAATATGAATTTCTCCTGAACAGACAACATTTTCTAGTCGGTCTATAACCTTTTGCTGTGTCAATTATCTACGTACTTCAGACTTTTTGACCTTATCTTTTTTAAAGAACTGGGACAGTAATTGTCCGGTACGTCGTATATAAGCTCTTAGATCCAAGTTTCTCTGATAATTCTACGCATTGATTTTTGTGACATTTTTATCCTATTTTCTGGTTTTCGTAAAGAAAATTCCTCTGCATTCTGACTCATGGTTTCGTCATTTTTCGGGGTGAGTACCGTGCGTGGATTCCAGACCATGGATGGGTCTTTAACGTTTTCAGTCTTCTCAAACACTAATGCATCGATGAACAAACCTACAACTAATTCTGAGGGACTTGGGTATTTTGAAAATGTCCCCATGTTTTCATTTGGTATTAATGAGTGTTATAACAGCTATTTGATTTTTCGTATCTAACTAGTGACGAAAGCAAACAGAAATCCGAATCCATTTCTCGGACACACAATTTAAAAGTTAGGTGTTGCCAAACTTAACTCGTTTGGTGTCGTGAACCTTAATTGCATATCTGGGTGCGTTCAACAAAATGGCAGTTGCAGATACGTTTAATATTGTAACAGTACTTATATCCTTACTAATAAGTTGTTTCTTCAGTTTAGATAAATTTTTAATTTATGCAAGACCATCTTTCCTTTTTGAGCGTGCCTTTCGGAGCAGATTGTATTGGCTAAGTAATATAGAGATCTATTGGTGACAATAATTTATAGTACAATAAAAGTTATTGCATAGTTTATATTTCCGTTCTTCTTTTTTACATATAATACTTAACAGATTGTATGTATACGGTTTAAATTTATTTTGTTACAACATTTATACAAAAGTTATACCAAGAAATTTATACCAAGAAATTTCTTAGTAGTAATAAGATAACATTTTTGTCCAGATAAGGTCTAGACAATAAAGTGTAAAAGATAAAGTCTATTGTTAATCGATTGTTTCAATTATTTTCCAAATAAATCACTAAGCCCCAGACAAGAGGATTATTGTTTTAAGTCATTCCTTGCTACAAATAGCAAAGAATGAAGATAACGAGTTAACTTTAATCAGGTAATAAATATAAAATAATATTTAGGCATGCTAAATATTTTCTTATAATTAATCACTTCGTTCCTATCGTTCGGATACGTCAAATAGATTTATACTAAACTTTCTATCTCCTCTATTTATTAAATTTCGCGCACTGAAAATGGCGCGATTCAGGTAAGTTTCAACAGAAGTGCGTGATCAAATTATTTTGAGAAAAAGAAGAATGGTGGATATCTCTTTCTTTCGCTTAATGCTGTTTGCAAAGGACTGCAGACGCATTAAAAATAAGCCGTCAAATCGTCTGAAAAGCTTGCTCGAAAAAACAAAACAAAAATCCACCTTCGCGCAAAGCAAATACACCTAAACCAAAAACAGATGACTTAACACTAGATAAAATACTTTATCAAATAAATGAAAAGCTGTTGTGTGGAATTTCTCGGATTTCACTTTGGAGACTATCGGAATGTTTGGGATTCCGAAACAAAAAAGTTAATGGAAGGAAATAGTTATGCGAGCAATCATGTAATTGCTAAGAAATGTGAGTTTCTTCGAAATTATGTGAAAAACCTGAAAAGTAAAAATCCTTTGCAGTTTATGGTTTTGAACTAAACCTTGATTTTTTTAGAAAGATGTTTCAAAACTAACAAATTGGATAGACGACAGTCGGTACTGTACAACACAAGTGTCTAAAACAACAAACGTTATATTATTTTAAGTGCAGGTTCAGAGAGTGATATATATGACAGAGAGTGATGGAAATGAGGTATTTGGTTCTGAATTTGATTTTTGAGAGGAAAAAGAAAATGCTATAATATAGTGAAAGTGGACATATAAAATTGGTTGAAAAATAAAGGCATTCAGTGATTTAAAGTTTTCTAAAGCCATATACAAGCAATTTTGTCAAGCATGTGAAAGAAGTTGAACAGAAGCATTGGGATATTGATTGTATCACAGAAGAGACTCAAGAAAATATATCGGAGTAGTGATAAATTTTTCTATAGAGTCTATTTCAGTGTTTCAATGTTCAGTGAAGTGAAGAGTCAGCGTTTCCGAGTAAACGGAGTTCATATTATTGGTGCTAAATTTAATGTCTAACAAAGATTTTGTTAATTTTTCATTTCATAATGCGTGTATAGTTTTGAGGTTTTTTAACATTAATGTGATATTATTTGCAGTGCGTCTATTTGTACTATTAATTTCGCGGTTTGTTTTGAGTGAATAAGTAACAAGTTTTGTGATGAGTTTTATTGCTATCAGATCATAAACGGTTTAAATGTGTTAACCTATCATAAAGAAATCTTGAACACAGCCAACCGTTATATCTCAAAAGTTGATAACCGTTGGATGTGCTAGAATACAGAAAACTAGCTTCTGTGGCCATGTAATAATAATAACAACCTTTATTGACATCAGAATACGCAAATAAACAATATAAATAAAGGTATATATTAAATTATATTCTAATATCATGTTTCAATATCCAAATCCACAATAGAAATTAAAACAAAAATAAAAAATAAAACAAAAAAAACCCAACCCCAACTAACATAGTTCTGCCCAAACTCACATTGCAAAAAAAAAAGTTCATTCAAACAAAAACATAAAAAAATTATAAAAAAATATTTGAACATTAACCATTCTAAACATGAACCATTCTAATCAATTTCCAGGGTGTAGACAAGGCCATGATCCCTACTCCGCTATTACTAATAAAACATGCAACTTCTTCTATCTATCTTCTCTCAAACTGCTAACACTATACATACCCCCTTTCCCCTACACGCATTCACTTCTTGACCCATCATTCTCTTTCCTCGTTTCTCCTACCCATCCCTAACTTTCCCTTCTCCCTAACATGTCTACACTTCTTACTTTTTTACCTTTATCTCCATCCCCAAATAGTAACCCAAATTCCAACAGCTCACATCCTACTCCATTTTATTTAGCATATCCACCACTTTTTTAGTATACTCAATCCACTCACATCCTGCCCAAAACATCTCCTCCAATTATTTCCTATCACCCGGTCCTCTTCCGCCCACTCCATCTTTATACAATCTCTCATCCAATGCATCCAACTATCACCCATGGCACATGCTCTACATTTTTTTCTTGTTCATTCATCCAGTATCTATTACCCCGTTCCTCACTGCCACACCAAAACCTTGCAGTCATCCTCTTTTCTTTCACACTCATTCCCGATCCTAAATAGTCTGCCATCCCCTCATCAACCATTATCCATTCATATTTAGAATTAAACCTACTTCTTCGTATCTTATCATTCATCTCCTGTGTCTCTCCACATCCAACATCCTCTCTATAATCTCATTTACCACTTTCTCTCCACCTATCATCCTTTCTCCCCATCTACACATCGACCACCCAATTCTTTGATACAATTTCTTTCTCTTCTATAATCATTTATTCCCACATCCACCAGCTTCGTTTTCTCTCAATCCCTCCATATATACTACCTTCACTAATCTCTGATCTGTATCAGACTATATATGGCAGATATTATTTTCTAAGGTCAGTCCTCAAGGCCAGATACAGTAGAGTTTGACTTATTCGACATTCTGTCTTATCCGTCGTCTCACAAAAAAAAGCAGCCGGGCAACGAGACAACGAGAAAATGCACCGCTTGTTAGCAAGCGTCCAGCTTTTGTCATCATTGAGTATACTGCTACCACAGAGGTTGCGCGAAAGACTATACACACTACAATTCACGCGTGCGCGTTCTAGACTTTTTCTCACGTGTCATTCGTCCATAATCTCACATTGCTCTGTTATAGCTCAGTATAGTGCGAATCGGTCTACAAACTGCGTGATTCTGTTTTCTGGAGTTGATATTGTTTTTTATTGAGTACAGTAGCTGTTACTGTCGTGTGTTGAGTTTTTGTTATTGCTGGATTATTGTTTTAGTTACTGTACTTTACATACTGTATTGATTATTACACAATTATGACAATGCAAGGAAAGAAGGTTGTTGCATCGATGCAATAAAAATTTGAAGCAATCAAGAGACTGAACAAAGAAGAGACAATGCAGAAGGTTGCTGATGGTGATGACAATGGAATCGGACAGGTAACAGTAGGAGATTGGAAAAAGAAAAAAATTGTGTTCTTCAAGAGTCACTGAAAGTGCATTAAAGGAGGGAAAAACAATGAAAAATTGTGAATATGTACAAGTAAGTGAGGCTTTGTACTTATAGTTTACCCAGTTTAGAGACAAATGTGTATCTATTTTGGGGCCTATCCTGCAGGAAAAAGCGTTGCATTTCCGAATTCACTTTAATGAGGGTGACGCGGAATTCACGGCACGTGATTCGACAGTTAGAAAAAATGTTAGGGAATGCGCCAGCTAAATGTTTGTGGGTAGAAGCTGTCCTCAAATATTGCAAATATGAATGAATTTCGTAAGAACATTCAACTCTTTAATGAAAATGAAAGTCTTACAGGCGATCAAATTTTCAACTGTGATGAGACAGGGCTTAACTTTAGGATGTTGCCGGATAAGAGCCTGGTAACCAGAACAGAAAAATCAGGCCCTGGATGTAAACGTAGCAGAGAAAGGATAACAATGCAATTCTTGCTTGCAGCATTACATGAGCGAACCATAAAATGGATCATGCAATGATTGGGAAAAAGAAAAATCCACGAGAATTCAAAACAAATGCTACAAATGTTCTTCCATTAAAGTATTAGAATCAGAAAAGTGAGTAGATGAGCAGCGAAATTTTCAAAGAATAGTTTTTTAAGGAATTTGTTGTAAAATATTTGAAAAATAATCCTCCAAGAAAAGCCGTATTACTGTTAGACAACGCCCCAACGCATCAGAGTGCAGATGAGCTTCAGGATGGCAACATCAAGGCGATGTTTCTAGCACCGAATGTAACGCCCATTTGCCAACCAATGGATCAGGGTGTTTTAGAAACAGTTCAAAGAAATTACCGAAGGAAGCTACTATCGACATTGTTAGAACAAGTCATGGCGGGCAGATTGATGTGATGAGTAATTAAATGCTCTTAACGTAAAGGATGTAGCTTATTGGGATGCATCGGCTTGAGCTGAGGTGAATGTTTCAAAAATTGCTGAATCATGGAATAAGTTGTTAGGAGAAAATGCAACTGAAGATGAGGAGGATCCAAAAATTACTGAAGAAAGCATTCTTGCTTTAGTACAACGCATCCATGGATGTGAGCAAGCCATTGTAGAAGAAGTTGAACGTTGGTTGCAGGAAAACTATGAGTACGCTATAAAAGACGAAGAACTTGTTGCATTCGTAAAAAAATCATGTCAACGATATTGAGGATGGAGAACCTGCTGTCAATCTTCCAAAAGTATCCCATGAAGATGAAGTAATGGGCCTAGATGTCGCCATGGCATAAGTTGAGCATCAAGAAGAAGTACGGGGATCGATATAATGATGCTCCAAAGATGGCGGGACTTGGCAGCAAGAAAACGGCAATCATTGTCGAAACAGATGAAGATCACAACATCTTTTACATCTTCATCAAGTATGTAGATATAGAACTTTTAGTATCAATAAAATCTTAAGCAAAATCGTTGTAGCTTTTTACATTAGCTACTTAAGCATTAGCAACAAAAATTTGTAAAACTTTATTAACTTCGCTTTTCTTTTACCCCGTTTTTAATCTTTCCCTATTGTTCGACATTTTCGCTTATCCTTATCCGACATCATGGCGGCTAGTTTACGTTGGATTAGCAATCCTGTAATAAAAATCCAAAAATGTTCTTTGTATATTACAGCAGACCCTCAATATTGCTATACTGATGGTATGGAGTATAATAGAATAAATATTGTATTCTGACAAAAACTAGACAGAAAATGCAAATAAAAAGTGAATGAGCATTATCTTCGCATCTGCATGAAGATGCTTCACTATCTTGATGAAACACGTTTTTTTTTCGGTGATTCTTGTTGTTTTGAACTTTGACAATATTTCAAATTCTTTATATTGATGTGTGCTGAATTTATTACCACTAATAGAATCGTATTATTACCCATATTGAATAGCGATACGATACTTTCGCGTTAACTTCTTGAATTTCTGGAGGTGAGCAGGCTAGGTTCATAAAATATAGAAAAATGAGTTTTTATTATTATAAAAGCAAAACGTTAATTCCTTTTGTAGGTAAAGGGCCGTAGCGTGGACAGAGGAGACGAACTCTAAATTTTCCGCATCCCTATTTTCATAATTAAGCAAAAAAAAATACTGTAAAAATCTGTGATGTACACTCTGTCACTATTTGAAATGCATTCATATTATAATGTTTTGGACTCCTTGTACAAGACGAGTTACAGAATTTACTAAAATAAACTCAGCTTTGTATTTTCTATTATATAATTACAAATTATTTATGGGAATAATTACCAAACGGATCACCAATAAATTGGACTTCTATCAACCACGCGAACAAGCAGGTTTTCGATCTGGGTTTGGTATAAATGATCACCTGCAAGTTGTTAAAAGTATTATAGAGAAATATACAGAATATAACAAACCCCTAGTCCTCATCTTCGTCGATTAAGCGAAAGCGTTCGACACGATAAATCAAGAACAAATGCTCTATGCACTAACAGAATGCCGTGTAGACTACAGGTACATTA
>WYDF02109044.1:0-10434 GCA_009867245.2 Adranes taylori
CAGTAGTTGTTTGCCTTCAGTGTTATATCTCGCGTTAATATATATCCTAAATATTAATATTTTTTAACCAGCTCTATTTTCCGCCCATCTATCTCAAATCTGTGTGTTTTGCTATCCCGGCCAGCCTACCATCACTTTTGTCTTTCCTGTATTCATTTCCAATCCTTTTTTATCCATATATCTTTTTACTCTCTCTATCATTTCTACCATTTCTTCTCTTCTGTACGCCATACAGACGAAATCGTCAGCGTAACTCAGAGTCCAAACCTTTTCACTCCTCCTGATTGTCCTTGCCTTAATACCATTTCAAAAGCAGCCATATATATGTTAAATAATATTGCACTTCACGGACAACCCTAACCCCTCTATTTACTTCAAACTATTCAGACACATTCTCTCCTACTCTCGCTCTCACTTTTATTCCTTCATACATTCCTCTTATCTCCTTATCATTCTTTCAGAAATGCCAACCTCATAAATTTTCTCCTACAATTTTTCTCGCATTATTTTATCGAATGCAGACTTCAGGTCTATAAATAACATCTTTCTCCCTTCACCTATCTCCTGCTGCATCATATAATTCAATGTCACCACGTTATCCATTGTTATACCTCTAATAAACCCAGTCTGCGTATTCGATAACACTCCTTTTTCTCTCACCTCTTTCTCCAGTCTCCTATTCAATACTATTGCAAACAATCTGTATATTCCATCCAGCATTGACACTCTTCTAGAGGTATAACAATGGATAACGTGGTGACATTGAATTATATGATGCAGCAGGAGATAAGTGAAGGGAGAAAGTTGTATATGTTATTTATAGACCTGAAGTCTAGATTCGATAAAATAATGCGAGAAAAAGTATGAGGTTGGCATTTCTGAAAGAATGATAAGGAGATAAAAGGTATGTATGAAGGAAAAAAAGTGAGAGCGAGAGTAGGAGAGAATGTCTCTGAATGGCTTGAAGTAAATTGAAGGGTTAGGCAGGGTTATCCGTTAAATGCAATGTTATTTAACATATATATGCCTGCTTTTGAAATTGTATTAAGGCAAGGACAATCAGGAGGAGTGAAAAGGTTTGGTCTCTGAGTTACGCTGACGATTTTGGCTGTATGGTGAACAGAAGAGTAGAAATGATAGAGAGAGTAAAGAGATATATGGATAAAACAGGATTGGAAATGAATATAGGAAAGACAAAAGTGATGGTAGGCAGGCCGAGATTGCATAACAGACAGATTTGAGATAGATGGGCGGAAAATAGAGCTGGTTCAAAAATATAAATATTTAGGATACATATTAACGCAAAGTGGATCGTGTAAAAACATCTTAAAATCGTGTCTAAAAAAGCTAGATCGCATATGGAAAGAATGAAGTGTGTATGGGAGAGAATGTTTGGTGAATCTGTGAAAATGAGGACAATGCTTCTAGATGTGTGTACTAGAAGTATAATGATGTATGGGGCACAAGTGTGGGCTATATGTGAAAGGAAGGAAATAAATAGGATGCAATTAGGATGCTTGAAACGAATAATTGGAATATATAAATCTACGCCGGGAGAGATTGTATTGTAAGAGTTTAATAGATATAAGTGTTGGGTGACAGGATTTAAGAAGATGGTAAGATTTGAAAGGAAGGTATTTATAGAAAAGGTTGATAGATTGGTTAAGAGAGTATATTTGACAGGAATGAATTAGTAAGAAAGGGAACGTGTAAAAATGTATGGTTTGGTCAATGGTCATTGAACATTTGATGTGATAAGATAATGCAAGGAGAAAATATGAAAAATGAGGTGGAAGAAATGATGAAGGATATAGAGAAGCAGGAGCGGAACGAAAGAATAATGAAAACGAAATATAATACTAAGTATAAATGGATAAGAGTGCAAGGGAGGATGCCAGAATATTTAAAGTCCGGAATTAATATGGATGATAAAAGATTGATTGCGAGATTTAGATGTGGAAGTGACGAAAGAAGTAACAGATTTGGATGAAAACTAGTGAAAGATTATGTAGAATATATGGTAAAGAAGATGAAAGATGGGATCACTGGGTGAAAGAATGTGAGGGGTTGGCATGGTGTGAGCATGAAAAAGAATGTGCGGAGAAATGAAGAATGTGTTTGGTGAGTGATGACGACTATAGAGATGTTGAAAAAAGTAAAAATGGGGATTAAAAGAAAAATAATTATTTCAGACATGCTTTGCGGTTTGCCCTTTCTTCTAGGGAAGGGGATAAAAAGAAAGAAATGTACGAGCAGAAGTTTTTTTTTATTGCTGATTATTTTTATTTGTTGTTTTTTGTATTATTATTTAGCATTGTATTTAGCATGTAGAACTGTAAACACACATATGTAATATGTAATTGTTGATATGCCACTAAAGGTTTTTTCTATCCTATTCTATATCCGATTCTATATTCTGAATTTGTATGTACATACGTAAATATATCTTAATCTTTTTGTACATATTGATAAAACATTTTAAATAGATAATTAAAGATTGAATTATAAAAATATTAACCTATTATTTCTGTTCGCCAAAAATGTATTACCATTTCCACCAGTTAATCCAGATGTAGAGTTACCAGTGACAGCTCGAGCAACGACGAATGATTGAGTTCGGCTCAGTTCGTGTAACGGACGTGAACGTCGTCGACGTCTATAGGAAGACGACGGCTGAACGGAAGATATTATTGTAGACGAGTTAGTAGTAGTCGATGAATCCATATCGCGTGGAGGAGTATGGGTATGACCACAATAATTACAGCTTGATTGTTGATGATGCACATCACTAAATGCACTGCAAAGTCACATAATAGGATATTAACAATTCGCATCTAACATTCTGCGGAAAAAGAATCCATTAAGGGCTTTTTTCATGTTTTAAGCAATAATCTTATAGTTCAAAATGATATATCGACACTGTGTAGTTCTACGAACATACGATCGGCGGGAACACAGTCTTTCCTAGAGTAAATTAATACTTTTATCATTTGAGCCCCGACGCCTAAAGACGCACGATGTAAGAAGTGATTGAAAATTGGAAATTTAGAAGAAAGATTTTTTTATTTTCATAAATGATGCAGACGATAAGATCAAAATCGTGACTGCTTTGGTTTCATTAAAAACAAAGGCAGAAAGAATAAGTGAAACAGTTAATATATGAACATATTTGGGAGAATAGATATCGTTGCAATGTCACAACCAGAAATTAATTATAATAGTTGTTCTTAATTAAGCAACTATTATAATTAATTTCTGAACAACTATTATAGTAAATAATATTATAGAACAACTATTATAGTTAACTATTATAGTTAATATTATAGCTTAATTAAGAACAACTATTATAGTTAATATATGGTTTAAATTCAACTCCGTGAAACTAAACTTTAAGAAACATTTAGCTCAAACAATTGTTATCTAAAAATCTTCAAACTATTACAATACGTGTTATAAAACAAGGCAAATCCAAATATAGAAGGCGTCGAGAATATTAAGACTTAAGGCTTTACGATTGATTCCCTAATGAAATTCGATAATCACATACAATTAATGAAAAACTACGAAAATTATTGAACATATAAATCTAAATACAAGTCAAAGCAGAAAACTTCTTGCTTGGGATGTCAAGTCATTTCATACCAGCAGTTATCGAACAACTGATAGTACTGAATTGTATTTTTAAATATCGGTACATGAACTTCGGAAATTCTAAGAACGCACCGGTCCGTATAGCCTGAATTTCTTCACTGACAATGTATAGTACAAAAATTAATGAAAATAAAGAAAAAAACTTACTTATCAATAAGTCTACTCATCGACGAACTCTTTTCCTTATCCAAAGACGGTCGATTTGCCAAATTAACCTTTCGCCGTAACTGTCGCGAACGTGCTGTACCACTAATATAACCTTCATCACGACGTCTATATAAGCGTTCTCGCATAGCTCTCATTTCTTTGCGACGTGTTTCATCCTTTAAAATATCATGTTTTGGAACAATATTAACCTCTCTCTGTTCTAGATTCTTTGCAACCCGCCGACTATTATTTTCTAACTGATCTAATTCATCATGTATTGTAGAACAATTTTCTACTGGATCAGTATTAGATAAAATTGTAATATTATTTTTCATTATATCGGATGGTACACTGATATCTGTTACTGTTCCGGATTCAGAACATTGAAGATCGACAGGAATTGCTCCATTAGTAGTAATCTTAATGGTGTGATTCGATTTATTATTTGTTAAAGACGAATTCTTAGGTACCAGTAAATCAATTGTTAATTTATTAGAAGTCACATCTCTTTTAGCATGAACATTGCATTGATCAACTGTATCGGGTACACCATCATTATTATTTACTTGCAATTCTTCTCCAATTGTTCTCGTACCTACTTCAGAATTACTATTTGCAGTTGTTGAAGTCAAAGCAATTGACACCGTCGGCGCTAATGTCTTGTCATCCGCCACTGTTGTAATTAAATTTCCTAAATCAACACTAGCGGGTTTATTGCCTATATCATTAGAAAAAACAAATTGTGAATTTGTATTATTCAATATTTCTTCAAGCTGTGTAGATTCCATAGAATTCTTACCCGAATGCGTTTGTATTGCATCTGTTTCACTTTCGGAATGTATTTCGCTAACAATTAAATCTTTACACGTTTTTTTATCATTAGCAATAACTAATTTCTTGTTATATTCATCAATTTTTTTGATCTGATATGCATTTTGATTATAATCAGTATTTAAATTAATCGATTGGATATCCAACTCAGACTTATTGGAATGTGTAACTTCGGGATGCATTTTAATAGTGCAAATGTCATTTTTATCCAAATCTTGAGTCATATCTTCAAATTTTGATTTCGGAAGTGCGCCTTCGATAGCACTTAAAGATGTACGTGTAGCAGAATAAATGGCATTTTCACAAGAAGACGTAAGAGTGTTGGATAAATTTTTATTGGAATGTGGTTCTGTACAAATACTAGTTTGTTCCAAATACATTTCGTTATTCCTATTTCGATGTGGACTTGTTAGATCTGATTGAAAATTATTGGAATCTGAAATGTCGGAATGTTTTTCACTAGACCGAACACCATTTGTTTCGTTTGTAGTTTTGTAAAATGTATCGGAATCTGCAACTGAATTGCTGGAACTCGCGATGGTGTTAGAAGATATTTTATCGGAATGCGTGTCTGTGGAAATCGTATTTTCTTTAGAATTCCTTTCGGTATTCTTATCGGAATGTACTTTTAACGCTGTATCTACATCAGAATGTGCTCCTGTATCTAATAAATCTTTGATGCAGGATGAATCATCTTTTGAGCGGATTTTAAATGTCATAATATAGGGACTACTATCAGCTTTTGTTTCTTTGTGGCTAGAATTTTTATGTAGATGAGTTTTTGTATTTATTTGGTCGGAATTTGCAACATCATCAATTGAATTTTTATGGGTAGGCAAAATCGTTTCAGAATGCGTAAGTGGTATGTTTATATCACTTGACGTTTGTAATACTTTAACAGATGAATTGTGTTTTTGGCCTCTGCTACCATTAGTAGAAATTGAATACTGTTTGCGTGATATTGCATCAGGGTCGTGTTCAATTGTTAACTGAAAAACAAAAGTATTGTAATTAGAAAATATAATTAGAAATTAATAATTAGAAATTAATAATTAGAAAATGATTCTAAAATGTATGAAAATCGATCTTTTTGATTCCAACTACATCTAATAAGTTTAATTATTTAATCTATTCAAATCTAACAATTATATTTATTAACGGTTAATTATTACGCATGCCAGCTACAGTTAAACAATAATAAAACTTAAAATGAAGAAAGGATGTAGTATTTACTGTTTGCAGTAAGACAGATATTTAATTAGATAGGTGCTAATTTCTAAAATTGTAAATAAGGAAATTATAATAATTAGTTTAAAAATTGAGGCAGGGTGGATACGTATTTCTGGCATAGTGATGTAGCCTTTATCAACGCCCTTTCTTTTCAACAATAGGAGCAATGTATCGAATTGTGGCTCCTATACTTAACAAGTACGCTATATAAGCATCTGCAACCAAATTATTATAATTTCCTTCTTGAACGCAAAGTGTATGTAAAGTTTCATATATTAAGATGTTAAATGTCTATTTATTCGCTGTATACTGTATTTGTTATAATGTACTGCACCAGCTGTGTGTCATATATTTGGACGAAATACTTTGATTGTTAAAGTCCCTTGCTTCATTGGTTACATATAAACACTTTAATAGTACAACTCAATTTGTAAGGTACTATTTCGCCCAAATATATTACACACAGCTGGTACAATACATTATAACAAATGCAGTATATAGCGAATAAATAGAAATTTTACATCTTAATATATGCAAATTTACATATTCCTATAGTGTAACCAAATTATAATAATTTAGTTACAGAGGCATATATAGCGTATTTGTTAAGTACCGGATTCGATGCAATGATAAATTGCGCCTATAGTTGGAAAGAGAAGGTGTTTATAAAGGCTGTACCACTATGCCAGAAACACGTGTCCACCCGCCCTCAATTTTTAAACTTATAATTTCCTTATCCTTAACAATTTCCTAATAATTATAATTTCCTTATCATTTACAATTTTCGGAATTAGCACCTATCCAATTAAATATCTGTCTGACTGCAAATAGTAAATACTACTTCCATTTTTCATTGAAATAACGTGCTAGTACGTACTCTAATACTGGAGATGAACTAGGTGTTGTTAAGGTGTTGAGCTTTGATTGTTAAAGTCCACTTTCAATTAAGATCACTGTAGAAACAACTTTGACCATCTTTAGGGTGGTCCGACGCTTCTCAGAAAAAGAACCGAATAGAAGTTTATAGGAAGCGAACTTTGATTGTTAAAGTTCCTTGCTTCATTGGTTAGATATAAACACTTAAATAGTTCATCTCAGTTTGTAAGGTGTTATTTCGTTCAAATATATTACACACAACTGGTGTAATACATTATAACAAATGCAGTATGCAGCGAATAAATAGAAATTCAACATCTTAATTTGCAACCACTATGCTTTCAAGAAGGAAATTACAATAATTTGGTTACAGAGGGATATATTGCGTACTTGTTAAGTATCGAATTCACAATTCGATGAAATAATACATTGCGCCTATAGTTGGAAAGAGAGGGTGTTTATAAAGGCTGCACCACTATGCCAGACACACATATTGTGTACGTTCACAATTGGGGTGGTTCGGCAAGAGACCACTCATAACTAGCTCGTGAACAAGCGAAAGGATTGAGATTCATCTAAGGCGTACCATAACCTAATTCCTTATTCAATCATACTGAAATTGTTAGTAATGTTTTAATTTCAAACCAAAAATAATACTGTAACATTTGTAATTTTAGGACAATATATTCTGACGAAGGGAATGATCTCATTTACGGAAACGTTATATACAAATATATACCGGCATCAATCAATTAATTTCCACATATTACTATAAACTATTGTATTACCCATGTAAATTTGTTAATGTAATTTTGACCCATACACTAAAATTTTACAAAAAAAAACATTGGAAGAAACAATTATAGGACAGCTAATTTCATAGTTAAACTTATCTGGATTCATACTTCCCATTCATACTTTCAAATTTAGTGTTAAACGTCACTAGAAATTTAGAAAAATTAACTTGATTCAGATATGCCAACGTCATATAATCTTGATTTTCTTTGTGTAATGTGTAATATTTAATATTTATCTGACTTTAAAACTCGTGGGCAGAAAACACAAGGGCAAGTCTGAAAAATTTGTTTTATCAATTTGATAAACCAGAAGTTAGAGTTAAATTTAAATTCTACTATGAATGAGCCCTTAATTTAAAATTTAGTGGTTAAAATAAAAAATATGTATACACTTACCTGTAATACAGAATCGGAGAAACGTATCAAATTTTCAACATTTTCTAAAGCCATATCTGTAACCGGTTTACCATTAATTTCCAAAATTCTATCACCAACATGTAATGACATCAAATCACTGTTGACGTCCAGACTACATCAATAAAAAATTATTTCATTTTTATTGTTTACTTTAAAAGAACTATGGCGCCCGCAAAGTAAATAAAAAGATTCGTAACCTACTCATAAATTGTTAAATCACTAATTCGATTTCTGTTTCATCGTAATTCTGTTCAATCACTAATTTCTGCATGTTTCACAATAGAACTAGTTTACAAAGTATCGACAAAATATAAGATCGCTTGAATCGCTTCTTAATTTGATTGAAAAACAATTTTAAGGATTCTACGGGCGCCAATATAAACACTACTACTAAGTTGTTCTAATTCTTAACGCACCTTTGAGTTGAGTTAATTATTTGTAAATGGCTGTTTCCGACAGTTGGTTTATTATAGCAAAAATTGTAACAAGCATTTGTTAGAAATGTTAGTGCCAATGGTAAAGCAAAGATTCCATCACCGTGAGAAAAAAAATTTCGTCATGATGTCCTAAATCGAAAAAAATAAGTACGTAAATCGTTATTTAATTAGTAATATGACTTATTAAAAATTTTAATCAAACCAACTTAAATAAAACACTACTTACTGTGCAATAGTCATTTTATGGCATGTCGCCTCTCCATTCTTTTCGTGACCATTTTCAATTAGTGGTGTTTCCACAGCTAATTTGATACCAACTCTCTGATTAGCCATGTTACCTAAAAGAGTTTCCTCTTTTCCCTCATTTGTTGATGATGACGAAAAGCTTGTTGAAAAAACAGGCGGTATTTCTACAAGTCGAATCGAATGATGTTGTCGATTAGCAACAAAAGCAGTTGCCGAAGAACTGTTGCCCAACGTTTTTGTAGGACAATTTGCATATGGTAATAAACATGTGCGTTCTAAAGGTTGCATCTGTTTTTTGTAGCATTGTCCACTAGAAAAATAAGCAGATTAATATACTTGATAATACAAAAACAACTATTATAAAGTACTAACTATGTAAGCAAGAAAAATCATCAGAGACTTGAAAATCGGTACACGGTTAAAGAATAAATAAGAATATTTGGGTTCACTAAATGTGGATCACTATCGACTTGCGCTGATCCAGAAATTAAAATCAATCCACTCCACCACTGAGAAGGAGATACCATAAAGAGTACTTAAATGGTCCAATAGCTTAGGAGAAATTGTCCAATAGCTAGGAGAAATTGTCCAATAGCTTAGCTAATGCATAAAATTTTCAAAAACTATGTTTTTGTATCCAAGGACCATCCCAAAATGTTTAAGAAAATTTTCATGAATTCTGTAACTTACAGATACAATGTACTATGTACATATATTGGTATTACACAGAGGTGGGTAATTCCTAGTTAAAAAGCAATTACAATTACCTTTTTTTTCCTTAAAGTTATTTGGAATTGTAATTGCAGCAAAATCTATATAGGAATTGTAATTTGTAATTTAAATTATCTAATATTATTTAAATTATCTAATTACAATTACTTCTTATAAGTACAATTACTTTTCCAATTACAATTAGATTTATAAGTACAATTACGTTTTCTAATTACAATTACTTTTAAATGCATGTATACGATGTATACGTGGTCTAAAAACAAGAAATTTCCTGCATGAACTTGCGTAAGCGGCGGTAACTAGCACTCGCATCCCATTTGTTTCAATTCATTTGAAGAAAGCCTGCGCCGTGAAAAGTGTTTGTCAGTGAAATAGTGAAATTGTTTATCTCAAGATAATAATAGTAAGTAGATATTTATATTTTTAATATGTATTTTATATTAAGTAGTTTAAACATTATGAACTTAGAAAATATATGAAGTCCAAATGGTACATAAAGCAAGTTTTATAGGATAAGTAGGTAACTACTTATTTATTTCTATTATTCTAATTTTCTACATTGAAATGATGAACTAACTGTCTAAATAAACTTATTTTTATATAGTAATATTACTGTAGCGTTGCAAATATTTAATTTTGAGTTTGAAAATACAATACAGTTTAATTAATTTATAAGTAAAATAATAGTGTCCAAGTTGAGCACACAGGCACCGCGAGGAGGCCACGACTACTACAAAATAATAAAATTTTTTGGTGTGATTTTATTTAGGTGTATTTGATTCAGTAGTAGATATATTTTTCGGTTTTTGTATAGAATTTTTTTTAATTAAAATTTGAAAATATTTATACTTAAAAACAATTTGTAATTTATAATATACGGATTATTTCATATTATCGTGACAGAAACTTATTTTCAATTTAGTATTTTTTAAAAAGCCTTTTATTTTATTTAAAATAGGTTGAAAATATTTATCTTAATTTCCCTACAATTGTTTCACAAACTGCTTTTTCAGGGCGAAACTGAAAATAATGTCAAGGTTATATATTAAGAAAAAATTCATAGTTACGAT
>WYDF02109055.1:0-10434 GCA_009867245.2 Adranes taylori
AAAATATTCCACTCAATACCAGTTCCAGGCTGAAGAGGATGATAAATCCTAAAGCCTCCTTCAAACAAACTCTCCAAACGATATACAATCCCAACAGTGGTTTTTTATTAGGATAAAAATCCCACACTGTCTGATCTGTCTGAGTTAGGATAAAAATCCCACACTGTCTGATGCACGGGCATCCGAAGCCTTTTGACGTAAAACAAAAAAAAAATGAGTCAAAAATTTTATAAAAGGAAAACTACTATTATTTCATTAGCTACGATTTACATATAAGTTTTTGTAACAGCTGACTAGCTCACTTCGAAAATTTAACTGGGAGAAAACAACAGAACATGCAATATAGAGTTTGCCCAAGGAGCTTTTCTTTATAGTTATAACTTGTAACAAGGAAGTTATAATTTATAAGAACGAATCTTATGTTGTTTCTCGATTATGGATGTTATACGGTATAAAACATTCGATAAAATTAAGCCTGTTGGATATGAGAATCGTTTGTTACCTTATAGTTCTTTTTCAATTGGTCTTTGATGCCCATGCGCAAAGTTTAACATCTTAAATAGTATACTTAATTATAACAAATAGATAAAATATAAATTAATTTAGAAGTGATTGCAATATTTACTTCAATATACTATCTTCAGTCGCTTCGTTCGCTCGATCACGTGATGCGATATTAAATCGGAGAGTCTTTTGATTTGACGTTTGAACATACGTTATATTTATAAGCTCCGTTATGATTAACGTTATTTATTACGTAAATTTTGTCCTTGCGGAAACTTTATAATTAGCTAAAACTGAAATCGGTTTTTTACAATTACTGATTGAGGTACTTCGAAAATGTAGCAGAGCAAAGACATAATATAAAACTTATTATTCAAGTAGCTAGGTAGCTAGGATATAACGTATCGGCTATTATAATTGCAGATTGGCGTACTTCAAAATGTAGCTATCAAAGACAAAAAGGAACCTTATTATTTAATTAGGTACGACTACGTATTGGTTTTTATAATTGACTTTTTATAACTTTTAAAATGTAACTAGCAAAGATATAAAAGAAAACTAAACCGGTATTATAATTGCTGACTGGCTGACTTCGAAAATGTAGCTATCAAAGAGAAGAAACAAAGGTTATTATATAATTAGGTACAACTTTATGCAACAATATTTATAATTGTTGACTGGCTCACTTCAACACTTAACTAGCAAAGACTAAATACAAAACTGTTTCTTTTATTAGCTATGTATGAATGTATGAGAAAGAAATGTTACTGTGTTGACTACATCATTACTGATGTATTTTTATTTCTTATTTATTGATGTAAAAGAAAACTTAATAATCAGTTTTTATAATTGCTGACTGGTTCACTTCGAAAATTTAACTTGCTACGACAAAAACGAAACATAAAATTTGCTACGATTAATTTAGGTTAATTTATTTTTTGAAAGCGTTTCCATTTAAACAAGTAAGTCCGAACCTGGATTTGCATGTTTAGAAAAACCTGCTATTTATTTATTTACAAATCAAACACATGAGAGAGTAACCCGCTTATAATTGTAAACACAATTATAATTTTCTTTCATTTTTCTTAACTCTATACAAAAACTTTAAAACTTAGTCATAATATATTATAAGAAATTCTTTATCAGCAATCATGTTTACATAATATATTTTGTCTATTAGTGAATGAACTAAGGAGTATAAAAATATATTAAATGGATTAGCATATATTTTAGAAATAAATAATATTAATTTAAAATTGCATTTTTCATTTTTTCAAACTAGTAACATTGTTTAAAAATAATATATTTCAATTTTAATTTATAATTCAGCGCTGCAACTTTTGTATAAAAAGTTGTTTGATTGAGTTCGACTTTTAACTAAAATTTATTAAAACATAAAATCACAAATATCGTGGCATCTGCCGTGAAATACATATATTGAAACATTCAATTAAAGAAATCTATATTTGCAGATTATGCTTATACAATTATTTTAATATGGTGCAACATGTTGGAATACAAATAATTAGTTTATAGTGCAGTACAAATAATACGCGAATTTATTTTTTATTATTTATGTAGATATAGAATAGTATTTGGTTCTATCTGGTTCATTTTTAATATTGCAAGTTTTATGTGTAATCGATAGATGGCACAGCATACATTATGAATTGACATGATGATACACCATGGTTGACGCACAGACGGTCACGTCAAAATTGACAACGAGATATTAAGTGTCACGATTATCTAAAGTCATAAAAATTTATTAAAAAATACCGAGTACTTTCGTGTTCCTGTGTGTTAATACTTTTATATGAAGTAATTATGTTGTGCTATCTTAAAAAAGTCGGATGTTTTCACGTAAACGTGTAATAAATGTGCTCGACATTGTAGCTAGGGTGCTGGGATCTTTGTAAAAACCCTAATGAATGTGGGGTGCAATTACAAAGATTTTCGGGAAATACAGTAGCTTTTCTAGTACGCAGTGCATAGAACAAGAGAAGGCTGATATGGAAAAGGAATTTGGTAAAAGGCCAGAAGCTGATTTTGAAGATACGAGACATGTAAGTTGATGACTTTGAACTCATTCATGTGTGTAGGATGTGTGTTATGAAACTCCGCAAATATTCTTTCAAAAATCAAGTGCTATTTAAGAGTTTGGACCCCCGCATTTTTGTTAGTAAATAATTTTATGCATTATATTCATCACTTCTTGCAAAACTTTAAATTTACATATACCGTGCATTGATTTTTGAATATAATCACTTAATGATAGGAGTTAGGTATATTATTTCTAATTTATTACATGTCTAAGTTCTATAATAATAATTCGAATATATTTACAAAATAAAATTTATTTTATGAGCTCTTAATTTATTCATCTTTGCAATTAATAAATTAATCAGGTTATAAATGTACCGATTTGAAATATGATGAACAATGTAATTCGTAATTTAGAAAAATACTGCCAAAATACTGCAATTATCTGATTGAATTTTAAAACAATTTGTTTAATGTTGTCTTTCTTTGTATATTAACAATCGTTATTAGCTCTGTAGAAACTTTTGTACAAATTATTATTATCAAGGGCTATCTGCGGAATACCGCTCCATAGCACTGCAGCCAGACGGCTTATTGTACTTTCCCTGATCATTTAGTCACACCAGTCTAATATACATGTGGCTTGTACCAATTTTAATATTTCCTGGTGAGAGTTTTTTGATTTTTGTAGGAATTTAGATATAATTTTCGTTGCTCCAAATAGGTCTCTTCTTGTGGATGTCAAAGCTTCACACTCACATACGATATGTTGAGCTGCCTCGCATTTCTCCAGATATAGCCTACACTATACTTCTGCAGTGTGAAAGCCAATTTTCTTCATATGTACCCTTAGAGGTGCATGTCCTGTTAGCAAGCCAGTTATCAGTTTGAACGTTTGTACTTTTGACCAAACAATATTTCACGCTTTGCCGCCCTCAGTCTACCCTTATATTTTCCGCTTCATTTTGGCGTCTACAATACAGTTCGTGCAAAATTACACTGGTTTGCTGTCATGGGCGTACGCAGCTTCTAGCAGTTTTTAAATCAAACGTAGGGGGGGGGGGGGGCTAGCCGTTTGTCATGATATACTCAATATTATACTGCTAAGAATGCTTTCGTGGGGAAGAGAAAAATAAATAAAGTGGGCGGAGGGGACAGCTGCCTCCATTGCCCCCCCCCCTGTATACGTCCATGGTAGCTGTTATGCATTGAATTATTTTTGGAGTTGTTTTAATACAAATTTAATTTAACCATACTATTTGCAGACATGGTGCGTAATGGTTGCAATTTATTAAGCGTGATTTGAATTTGTACAATACCCATCTTTCTTTCGCTTTTCCTTCTAACACGTTTTTTCCGAAATTGATAGTCATGGACTATTATATATAACCTTGACATTTGAAAGAAGTTTTAAGTGCTTACTCAAAATTTTTAATTTCAAGATTTTTTTGGAATTAATTCCACGACAAAAAACCAGTAAAATAATTCGGGACAAGGACTCAAAATTCAGCGAAAAGAAGTGACACTGGAACTAAACAGTAGCAGGACACACCTCCAGAAAATCCAGCTTCAGGCAGAATATCAAGCCAAGGATAAGCAGGTGAAGAAGAGTGCTAAGGCTGATCGCAGGAAATTGATTTCAGAATTGGCCGAGAGGGCAGAGGAAGCGGCAGGCGCTGGAAACTTGAAGGAACTATACGATGTCACGAGAACTCTCTCCAAGAAGAAAGTCAACCGCAGAAGATCTCCTCCCAACGTCGAAGCACAACTTGCAACACTTCATGGAGGTGATCAATAGAGAAAGTGAGGAAGAGGCTGAAAAAGAGGAAGAAGCTGAACGAATAGAGAAGGAGTAAGAAATGTGACTAATCCGAACCCACCTTCAAAGGAGGAGATCAAGACAGTGATCAAGCTGCTGAAAAATGGAAAGACTCCTGGAGCAGATAATATTTCACCAGAGATCCCGTTCACTGACCCAGACACCGCCACTGATCTTCTGTACCTTCACTTCAAGAAGATTAGGAACAAAGAAAACTTGCCAGAGGAATGGAGAGAGGGACTCCTCAACAAATTACCCAAGAAAGGGGACGACACTAACTGTCATAATTGGAGAGGTATTATCCAATTATCAATTCCAAGTAAAGTGATGACGCGGGTGATACTCAATAGAATCAAAGCACAAATTGTATCACAAATAAGGAAGAAACAAGCAAGGTTTAGTCTTCGCTCTTGCACTGACCAAATTAACACGCTTCGTATTGTTATCGAACAGTCAAATGAATTTATCACTAGTCTTCATCTTTTGTTCCTGGAGTTTGAAAAGGCCTTCGACTCCCTTAAAAGGGGCAGTGTCTGGAAAACCTTGCAGATATACGGAATACCGGAGAAAATAACAGAAGTAATTACAGAGCAAGAACTCGAAAGGCAAATGGGGCCTTCATTTAGCTGTATCCACTCTGGGGGGCAAGAGATATTTCCACAACAACCAAGCTCCGAATACTCAGAACCAATGTGAAAGCAGTGCTATTATACGCTTGTGAGACTTGGAAGGTCATCTTTGGAACCAAACGAGAGAGGAATCCATGTCCATTCACATCAAGAGATGAAAATGGAGGTGGATAAGTCATATCCTCCGAAAAAACCGGGAAGCTGTGGAGAGACAAGCTTTACAAGGGGAATCTGTGGAGAGGGAATCTGCAGGGAAACAGGAAACGTGGAAGATCAAAGACATCATGGAGAAGGTCTGTAGATCAAGGAAGGGAAGACTTTACAGAGTTGAAGGTCCTTGCTAGAAATAGAGTGCCCTGAAGAAGCTTCGTCGATGACCTATCCTCTGAAACGAAAGGAATTAAGTAAGTACTTAAAATTTGAGACTGTCCCGAAAAATTCGTTACGTTTGGTAACCTTACTTTATAGCGTTTTTTTTTTAAACATTGTAATGCAGGAGAAATTTAATCTTACAATTACAATACAGATATAATATAAAAGTAATATGAAAATATACCATAAAAATAAAGTGTTCAGAAAGAAGAAAAGTACGTTGTGTATAGGAGATATTTGATTGATATATTGCAACATTGTTTATAACAATATATACAACTCGTCAGATTTTTGGACAACGTAATGTATTTAGTATCGCTTTTATTACATCATTCGACGTTTCGGCTTATTAGTGTTTAAGTCATCATCAGGACTAGAACCAACAAATATTTTTTCCTGTTTTAAAAAAAAATTGTTGATTCTAGTCCTGATGATGGCTTGAAAACTAATAAGCCGAAACGTCGACTAATGTAATAAAAGCTATGCTAATAATATTACATTGTCCAAAAATCCGACGAATCTTATTTATCATTGAAAACAACGTTGAACGTGAAAATTCATGGTAATATTTATATCATGCTTTATCAGACAAATGAAGAAAATAAATATAAATGACTTTCATGATTTATTAATTAACAAATATTAATTTAAAATATATTTCTTAAAAAAAAACAATAAAATTCTCGAAAGTCAAATATTATTCCCAGAAATCTATCAAAATAAAAATTGAAATTTTCAGGGAAATCTTGTTTGTCTAATAGTGTATTAAACTCAATGGAAATTATATAGAAATTTTTTTTTTATTTGTATTGAGATTTTTTTATTCAAAGTTGTACTTGGGAATTAAGCCTCGCTCGATGTCTATCTTCATTATTTCCTACCTTCAATACCCTTCTCTCTTCCTTCTCGCCTCAATATTTTCTTCTATTATCTCTGAACCTTTTATTTCTGCTCCCAAACACACTCTTACATTACCCGCCCAACACCTTTCTTCATCACCCTAATTTATTCCCGTACATGCATTCACTCAATGATCTCCTCATATCTTGTACAAATTCTACATATCATCTCATATTCATTCATTCAAAACCTGTTTCCCCTTTCCTCACTTTCACATCTAAATAACGCAGTCATTCTTTTTCCCATACTTACATCTGCTGGCGTTCTCTCCCCATTCATTATACTGAAATATTTCGTAATATATCTTCCATTCCTTAATTTTTTTCATCTTTCTTGCACCGCAATATCATTAATCCTTATCTCAATTTCATTCATAGCTTCGTTCACATTCTCTCGAAACATCTTTCCATAGACCGTCCTATTCTTTCAAATATCTCACAATTCATTTATTCATTATTCTTCTAAATAACCTATATACTCCATTCATTATTGTAACCCCTCTATAATTCTCCATCTGCATTTTATCCCCTCTCTTATATATTTGTATTATTTCACTTCCTTTCCACTCCTCTGGCATTCTCTCGTTCCCCATTCCAAACCTCATTAAATGCTCTTACTAATGTCCCAAATCGTATCTTATTCGGACATCCCCGAACTTCACTTGGAATTCAATCAGGTCCTGACGCACTTCCTTTGTCCATTCTCCTTATTTTTTCCAATACTTCCTCTTCCTTTATATCCTTTTCATTCTCGCCCACTCATCCTGCAGTCCGTCACTCTTTCCTTTTTCTCCTTCCCCATATTCACTTTTATACTAACAATGTATTCTTCTGTATCATTGCTTATCGTTCCATTCATTTTTAGATACTTCCATACATCACTTTTACACTTCAACTTTTCTTTCTTTTTTCCTCTGCCTCCCTCCTTTCGCCACATCTCCTTTTTTACTTCTCTTAGTTTATTTTGTGCTTGGTTATATTGTTTCCATTCCAATTCCCATTCTCTAACTCTCATCAACATTTCTCTTATCAGTTTTCTCTCCTTATACCATTCTTCATCAAACCCATTCTAGTCCTCCCCCTTTTTCTCTTTCCATCATTTTCGCTTCTCAGTTTCACAGTGATCCTTACATTACCTCCTTTATGGTTTCCTTTCCTCCCAAATTCCCCCAATTTTCCTTATTGTCCCATCTAGACCTACTTTGTTTTTTCCCATATCCTTCCGCTTTCTCTCTTTCTTGTGTATTTTTAATATATCTCAAACGCGTGTCAAATAAGCTTTTAGCTTTCGTCATTTGCACTGGGAGGCAGAGGAAAAATGAAAGAAAAGTTGAAGTGTAAAAGTGATGTATGAAAGTTATAATAATGGAGGTATCCTTATGTTTTTATGTGTGTTATTTATAAAACCTTTTTATTTGATTATTAATTTATGAAGTTTGTGACTATAGCTAACGAGTATTCTATATCACTTTTTAAATAACTATGATTTATTGCAGTTTTGTTAATAACAGTCGATATTACAATTTTTATCATGTTGAATTCGAGTTTTAACCTTGGAGCTAATTTATAGTAATTAATTTCAATTTTAATTATGTTTTCTCTATCGTATGTAGATTTTATTTAAGAGAAATGATTTATCATCATTTAAACAAAATGCTTCGAAGCATTAAATATGGAGAGCATGTACTGGGGTGTCCCAATAAGTATGACTCTCGGCTGAAGAACCGTTTACAGTACGGCTTTAGGAAACAATATTTCAATGACTAAAGCGATCAAGAGAAAATCCCGTGAATTATTTAGAGAATCATAGGACGACCGCTAGATGGCGCAACTTAGCACCAAAAAGTAAAATGCTTCCTTTACGCAAAATTTTCAAGGGTAGTTTTATAAAGATATGAATATTAAAATTTTCACCAAATTTCGGATAATTTGCTTAGAACAATTTATTTCTAATGTGTCACATAAGAAGTGAGGCGGAGGGGGGTTAGAACGTGATTTGAACAAACGCTTGTAATTCCGGTTTTGCTTAACCGAATTATGCAAACTAGGTTTTGTTGAAAACAGCCGTTTCCCACCAATATTCTTTTTCTTTCTCGAAACTCCTTATGCTGTCATGCGTCGGAGTCCTTCGGCTAATTTGCATACGTCTTCCTGTCCAGAGCGAGACGCCATACCCCTGGTAATGTTTTTTCTCACCTGGATACAAGTCTCTCCATATTCTGCTCCCGTTGTGGCCTTGGCCGCCCTCTCTCACTCGTGTTACTTCCCGCCATGCCTCCATTACTGCCTTTGGTTTCCTTACCTCTCCCATTTTGTTCAAATATCCATACCAGCGTAGCATCTTTTTCTGTATTGGCTTAATAATTAACTTCTGTGTAACTGCACGTTCCGCACGTGTAACTGTACGTGTAACTGCACGTGTAACTGCACGTGTAACTCTTTGCACGTAGCTCATTTCATTCGCCTGAAGTCGACTTTCGATGGTGTTTTTCAAAAAAGTTGGGCTTTCTATTCCATACAGTACTTTCGATTGAAGATTGTCTTATCCTGATCTTCGTATTTTCGGTATCTCCTTCTTTTCAACAATTGTTCGGCTAAGCTGATAATGTACATGATTTGCTTTCTGTACCCTGTAGTTTATATCTGCATGTGACTTTCCATCTGAACTGATTCACGCTTCAATTACAAGCGTGAGTTTCAAAATACTCAAACCTCAAGATTACCTGGTACAATTTCTATCCATCCCATTGGATATTAATTGATTGATGCTCCTCTTGTTTCGATACTACCATGACCGCTTCTCTACATTAAGTCTCTTCCCGTGATCCCTTACTATACTTACTAGTTCAACAACCGCCATTTGTAAATGTTCCTGGTTCTTTGCTATGAGTATAATGTCATCCGCATATATGAGCTATTGAACGTACACAGGTCGCAATTTCAAGTTTATTACCTTGCTTGCATTGTGCTGTCCTTCTCTTACACTGCTTTAGAATTTGGTTCATCAGGATAATGAAAAGTAAAAGACTGAAACTATCGCTTTATTTCACGCCTTTTTCCACGGAAAATTCTTGAGATACCCCTCCAGTTGGTCTTATTACTCCTTGCACTTTCCTATATAAACTCTTCATTCCGTGGTGCTACTGATATTCCAGATCTCTTTAGGGCTCTCAACAACTGATGCTTCGGCACTGTATCAAAAACTGCTTGCACAGGTCTAAGAAAGCTAAACTCGCTAGCCTACTTCTGCTGAGAAACTTATCCATGACTTGCCGGATGATAACGATATGATCTTGAGTTTGACTACCCTTCCGACTCAATCCAGCTTGTTCTTCTAACTCAATCCCTGAGTTTCCACTCCACAACTCTTGTATATAACTTGAGGGCCACAGATGATAGGCATACTGCTCTACAGTTCAAACACTTGGTTGTATTCCCTTTCTTGTGAAATTGGTTTACTATATTCATTTCCCAATTTGCAGGGATCTTGTAAGTTTCCCATGTACTCCTGCATATTTGCCACATCCAATGAACCACCCTGTTACATTTCAACTTTATGATTTTTGGTGCAATTACATCTGCTCCTGCTGCCTTTCTTAATCTTATTTTGTCAATGGCTATCTGCGCTTCAATACAACTTACTCCCTTCCTCCCCAAACCTTTCTGCTCCTTCATGTCATCTAATGCTAGTTCCTCATCTGATTCGACCCTAAAAGTTACTTCATAGTGATATGCTATTCGCGAAGGATTGCATCTCGTTCCGTCACCACTCTCTTTTTTTCACCTTCAATGCTCATTTCTTTCTTTCCAAACTTTCCTTTCAGACCTTTTATTGTCTGCCAGAACTTTCTTTGGTTTACATACTAATTTCCTTGTAATAATAATAATAAATAAATAAAACCTTTATTGGCATACTTGTACAATAGTAACACTTTCTTTCCCTAACTGATTAAATATCATTAACTACACAAAACAATAACAAAGTCATTAAAAAATTGCTAAAAATTAACATCACACATTCCTCCACCCAATGCTCCCATGTCTTCCATTACTCCACAACACCTTTCACTCTCTTTCATCCAACATCTGTTCTTCCTTTCCATATTCCCACACCTAAACCTTTCTTTTTGTTTCATTGTCATATCCGACCTCAAATATTTTGTTCTCC
>WYDF02109066.1:0-10433 GCA_009867245.2 Adranes taylori
TATATATTAAGAATAAATAAACACAATTCTCTTAAAGAAATCAAGTTAAATTGTTTTAGTAGGATCTAATCATCTATATAGTCATTCAACAAAATGGTTAAATTAGTAAACACATAATTGCTGATAAGTGATGGTAAAATAAAAATAGGAAAATAGAAATATTTGAAAAATGTGTTAAGAATTAATAAACACAAATCTCTCAAAGAAATCAGATTAAATTGTTTCAATAGGACCTGAAGCAATCTTTTCATCATCATTGCTGCTAAATCATTGTAGATTACATTTACATCATCCCTTAACCTGTTTGTATAATTGCTTGTTTGCAGAGATGTACATGTGTACTTATATATACTTGTTAAAGATTACGTATGAATAAATCGGGTTTATCGTTAAGGTAGAGTTTATTTTTAATCTTCCTTTTCCGAACATTTTATCCTTCCTCTATACAGAGTGTTAGGTTACATCAGCATAGAGGTGGCGCCAATATCCAAGCAGGAACTTGTCAAAGCGTCAAGAAGATACCCAACCCGCCGGAGCTTTTCAACAATCATCATAGTTGATTAAAACGAAGAGGAAGAAATACCTTTCCAGGAGTTAGCCTGAAGGCAAAGAAGCGTAGACTGGGGGGACGAGCAACCAGTCGTTATTGTTACTAAACTTAAGTGGAATAATTATTCTAGTTTTGATTTCATTGATCAAGTAAAACAATTATAAATATCATAGATTTCTAAATGTTGATTATGTTGGTCTTACCTTTTTGTGATTTGCATTATAACATCTTACAAAGGACGCTGATCGTCGCATGTATATCACTATGAAAAAAGTGATATAGCATTCTTTAAGTTGGATATGTCTGTTGATAGAATTTATGTAGGGTTAAAAGTCCTATGTTCTACTTTGCCCTTATTAGGATATGTCCTAATTACGATAGCCATAAAACTATATTCTAATAGTGTTGTGTCCTAATTTTCTAATAGTCCTCAGTCCTAATTTGCACAAGTTTTTCTCATAATTAACCCTTGAAAAACGGTTAAAATCAATATAAAGTATTGCAAATTCTTAAAAGTTTTATTTTATAGCAGAATTATTAGAATAATGTTAGTAGCAAGCAAACTAAGGAAAAGAAAAAAAAAGGGTGTTCGATATGAGTAAAGCAGGAAGCGGGTTAGTAATAGAAACAAAGAAAAAAAATATCTTGGGTTCATTTTTGGGGGGTTTTGTTTTTGATAATCAAGTTAATTTGTGAAGAATAAATTTGATGTTATTTGATTTTATAAATACTGAAAGGAGTAGGATTATTCGTTTTCTTTATTTTTCAAAAAAGATGTTTCATTGTATTTGTAAGTATATTAATGACAACGATGTCTGGATGCAAGCTCCAAACTATTGTCATGATACAGTATCTGTAAGCACTCTATAAATTTGTTTCTATATATAGAGTATAGAGTAATAAATATTCTATTTGTGATACCAGTCTAGTAACATTTGTATTTTATAATAAATTTTCTCTAGTCTGGAGACGTTGACTGATCAGGTCAACGAAAGGTCGCATATCTAAGCGTTATATTGTTCGTTTGCTGTCCGATTTTCCATTAATTTTGAATAACAAAATATATTACGTACATTATAGTTATTGATTAAGACTTCTATTAGTCATACCATGTAAGAGAATTTGCATCACAATTTAACTTATAAATTTCTAAGTTTTCCATATGATCATTATTATTTTGCAATGAGTACGAGGTAAATTTTTTTTTCGTAAATAGGTCATATATTAATTTATTAATTTAACCATTGTTTTTAGCTATACCTCTTATTATACCAATTTCTTTATTGAAATTTGATAAATTCATTGGAATTGTGAAAGTTCTATGAATAAAATTACTAAAAGGTACTATCATTTGATTAAATGGATGAGCTGAAATGTAAAGAATATTTAATGTATAAAATTGTTGTAGACAGGTGAGCAAAAATTGTACAATAATTGTTTTTGGTCCCAAAATTGTTTTTGGTCACCTATCTACAACAATTTTATACATTAGGTATTACGGGGCCAATACAACGATATTCAAAAAAGTAAGTAGTAAAGAATAGTTCCGTTACAATTGTGCGTTTATTTTTGGTGCAACGTGGTACTAGGCTATTTCGCAAACTCCAGTTGGTTGAATAAACTTCGAATTCATTCGAGGTCAGAAAATATTCCAAGTTATAGGAATTTTAAACTTTCGTAGAGCAATAGGAATTTTATTAATCAAGGTTTTAGAAGGTGGGCGTAGTTCTGAAGGAATGGCCGTCCTCTTAATATTTATCAAGGTAATAATAATGGTCAGATTTTTGTCTATAGATAATTCGGTTTGTTAGTATGGGACCCTTGTCTATTTGAAAATATCAAACCGCTTGAAAGAAGCAAGTTTGGTCCCGACACAAATAATGTACAGTGAATAATACTAAAAGAATAAAAGCACCAATCTGTTTAAATAACAGATTGGACCAACAAATGAACAGTTTGAATAATAGAAGTATATAATCACAATGATTCTATTACATTAAATATCGACACGAATACATTTATGTTTTCCACTGATATGAAAATAGATATACAATTTTTCTAAGTACATAAAATAATTTATTAATCGACGAATACAGTTATTAGCCCAACGGTATGGCCTCACTACATAAATAATAATAAATTATGCGACGATTATTTATTTTACGTGAATATAGGTTTATTTGCCAAAGAGATATTATATAAAACATACACGTAAATACTTTTAATTAATACAAAAAAAGAGTAAATATAGCAATCAAATAATATTTACTACTTACATTCATGCAGGATTGTTTATGATGCACACTTAAAATTTTCAGTTTGCTATATGGTTTTAAAGAGTCGCGAACGCATTACTTTCTTCACTTGCAATGTATTAAGTAGTGAGAGAATTTAGTCGTGAGCTTGCTAGGCGATTTCACTAAGCAAAGTGTCGTGAAGTGTTTATATTTGAGACCTGAAAACTGAATCGAAATTGCCAAGAAAAATTGTATCTCCGCTTATATATTTTCCCCAAGAGACCCCCAAGAGAGCCCGAAGCTGAAACAAAAAATAAGAAGGCTGATCCCCGTTTGCAAAGGCTCTCCACTGTGAAAACAGTGAATCTATCTCTAATTGATTATCTATATCTCTCCTGTTTTAAAGTCTACAATTTTCAGGAACAAATTGTATGGCTACTGGTTCGTTTTACAATTCGAAGACGAATTGACCCGAAGAACTCCGGAGACTAACGGTTATAGATAGTTATTATTAGGAGATGAACGAATTGCCTGTTATAAACCGTCTATCGACGTATTTTTTATAGAATCGAAGGCCGAAATCTACGGGAGTTTCCGGTGTCAGAGGGGCCAATTGAGTTTTGCTCTACGTCCCATGAAAAATTAAAAAAACAAATAAAATAAAATATATTTTATCTATACCTAAAATAAGTTTTAAACGTAGCAAAGTAGAGTTTTGTTAAATACAAGCCATTAAATGCGTAATGCAAAATGCTCTAGGTCTGCAAAATTTCACTCTCATAGGGTAAAAGCTTAGTGTTTGAACGGTAAAGCTGAACGGTTTCTGTTCAAAAATTATTTACATCAATTGGGCCTAACTGTATATTGACCGACCGCTATAGTGTTGTAATAATTTTAAGTATCTAAATATATTCCGATTTCAAATTTTTATTACTTTCAAATTCATACAATCATGTATAAAGAAAGTTTATAATTGACTAAAAATTTTCAGTCCACCAAATATATCTCATTACGTAATGAACGTCAAATACATGCGTTTTGCATAATTAATTAATGAATTAATATCATATATTAACATAATATCATAAATTATGAATGACAATTTGATATGTAATAAACCGATAGGGAGTATTTTCCCTATATAGATCTGAGCCCGGTGTGTGTATACATATATAACGATAATCATAAAGTTCTAGGATAAACTATATTGGCACTTGGCTAGGACGACGACTACCTCAGTCCTACAAAGTAGGCGAAATCAGTCGGCCACTAAGCGTATGTAAGCTGGAAAGTAGTGCTACATGTAATAATCAAAATAGATGTATCTAATTTGTGTTTTAATTTTGTGCGGACAAATTGCTGGATATAATGATCAGAAATACTCAAATCTTATAATCGTGCACGTACCATATACCAGGGGTGATCATGTCCTCAACCAAGGTGGAAAAAAGCAGCAATTCAGTAATTCATTCCAAGAAAATATAGTTGCTTTCAGGTACAATTTTCACCAAAAATGTCGCTCCTAACATTAATAAAATAGCTTAAATAAAATAGAACCATTATATAAGAATAATACTGGTCAAATTTGAAGAAACATAAAAAATGTTTGAGATTAAATGAATTTTAAGAAAAAGCATTGATTAGTGTTTCATGTCAGGTTTAGCATAACATACTTGTACAGGCTTTTACGATATGAATCGATTAGCTTAATACTTGTTCTTGGGGTACATCAACATCTTGAAACGAAAGACCTTGTTATAATAATAATGTTATTAAATGGATAACTGAGTGAACTATATTAGCACGTGGGTCAACTGGTATGCAACTCCAATTGCAAACTTGTTTCATACTAGTCACACACACAACCAGTTCAACGCAAGCAAAATTAATTGAACTTCATGACTCACCAACACGCTGAATCCGCGGCTGATCCATTCGCTGCAGATAATAATGTAACCAAGTTCTCCACCAAGGCCCAAAGCTATGTGAAGGTTGTATCTAGCAGCACAGTTTATGGCATTCTATAGATAGAATGTCCAAAGATGGATATATGGAATTGCTGAGTATGGTTGCTTTTTACATCACAAAGATGGAGAAAAACACAAGGGAATGTGTGAGTCCAAAAAAAAAGAATTTTAATAACTTTGTGCTAAGCTTGTTTATTTGTCTACATTAATAACAAGAAATTACATACCTCAATAAAGGACACTCTTTATTTTTAGTTATGTACATAAGTTTAATATACCAACTAATTTTAACTAGCTGCTATATCAAACTGTTGAGATTGATAACATGTGAAAAATCGACATAAAATTCATTTGCAGTGATGTTCCTATGTGAGTGTACTATGTTACTAGTGAAGGGGATGGTTGTGACTGTATGGTTAAATGTAGAGCGATTTGAAGCGTCACTGGTGTATGAAAGTGCAATGATATTTGCAGAACCAATATATTGCAGCATACTGTATGCCTTAGAAGTGGAACTCTATTAAAGTTGATATAGCATCACATGAAAACTTTGCGTTCCAATATTTTTATAGAAATAGCTTATTCTCAAAATGATTCGAAATTAATATACAATTATTATTTGTGTCTTTGAAAAAATACCTGAATTACATACAGCATTAAATAGAAATTATTAAATTAAAATCAAAACAAACCAAGTGCGCCTCATACCTAAACGATGCATGATTAGTGAGCTGACAGCAGTGTCCTGTTCTACAATTCTTGTTTTAAATAGAAACATATCGTAAACGACATTCACGGGCGTTTAACACATATACAGTTTGTTTGTTCTTCGAAATGATCTATTTAGATTAATACTGTTTAGTGACCCACAAGATCTTGGCTAAGAGTGTACATAATAAAATCGTGTAAATAAATAAACAATTGAGTGTTAGAGAATTTAACAATAATAGTTACCATGTCACGTAGAGACTCCGGCGATGACATTGTTTAATTCCTTTCGTGAACGTCGCGCCCAGAATCAGGATACTTGTCCGCCTATAACAGTTGATGAGATACAGAGAGGTTTGAAAAGCAAAAAGAAATTCGCCGCGCCTGGGCCAGACACTAATAAGAATTTTTGGTGGAAAAAGTTTACTTGCACACATGTACATATTCCCAGAGAATTCACATGATATCTGAACGGAGAAAAGCCTATTCCACTGTGGCTTACAGAAGGACGGACACTATTGCTGTACAAAAAAGGACCATCATCTGATCCAAAAATTTATAGGCCCATAACTTGCATAAACACTTTCTATAAGATATTCACTAGTATCTTAAATGAAAGAATATTAAACGCCATTCAACCCGTTTGGGGACGTATCTACGAACAACGTGGACGTAAGATAGGCTTGACTGGTTGAAAAGAAAATCTTCTAATTGATTGTTGCGTCATTCAAGTCGCAATACAATATAAGTGCAACCTGTCCATGACCTGGATCGATTACAAGAAGGCATTTGACACCACTCCACATAGTTTGGTTGTCAAATTATTGGAGGGAGGGCCTAAAAGTCCATGAGAGATTAGTGAATTGCACACAACCCTCATGTCGCAATGGTCAACTGGCTTTGTCATTAATGCTGACAAGAAAAGCGATGTAACGAACCCAGTCCGTTACCAAAGGGGCATTTTCCAAGGCGAATCCATAAGCCCTTTGTTGTTTTATATTTCACTACTCCCTCTATCCGTAGCTTCACGTCGCTTGAAAGGGTACCCATGTGGAAAACCTGGTAGTCGGATACACACCGTAAGTCATCTGTTTTATATGGATGACATAAAACTTTATTTTCCCGGCGCAAAGGAGTTAACCAACTCCTTAAACATAGTCACCAGGTACACTAAGGATATTGGTATGGCATTTGGATCAGATAAATGCGCAGTTGTCCATCTCAGAAAAGGAAGACCGGATATAGAAAGGGCCGATATTCAGCTTGCCGGATCAACCTTCTCACACCTCCAGGTTGATGAGAGATACCTGTATCCCGGTATGAGTGAAAGTCATATATATGATGCAGTCAACATCAAACAAACTCTCAGCAGCAAGTACAAAAACACTATTAATAAAATTTGGCGCTCCGAATTAAGCGGAAACAACGAAGTTGTAGCCACATATATGCTTCCAATTCCGATATTATTATATAGTTTGGGTATTATAAAATGGCGGCAAGACGAGCTGGAAATCCTTGACCGATCTACAAGGAAAGTGATGCATATTTATCGGAGAATCCATCCTACGTCTTCCGTACCTCGTGTCTACATTCCGCGAAATGAAGTTGGCCGCGGTCTTCTGAGTATTGAGTCAATGCATGGCCGTACGTCAATGCATCGAGGCTGCCAAAAATCAGAATTGTTAGTTCGAAAATCAGAATTGGCAATATTCAAACAACTTCATCGGGATAAACCTATGCATGGCCAATTTTATAATATCATCACCGAATTGGAGCTATCCCCGCATTTAACATTCCTAATATTTGCTGGCCTGCGATCTGAAACTGAAGGATTTATTTTTGCATGCCAAGATGGTGTCATAAACACGCTTGTCTACCGGAAGTTTATAATGGCCTTAGAGGTGGCAGATATGAACTGCCGGGTATGCAAGTCTCAAGCAGAGACGCTACTTCATATTCTTTCCGCATGCCCGTTGTATGCTAGAACAAAATACATCCAGCGCCATAATGCCGCCTTCAAATTGCTATATTTTCATCTGCGACGTTCTTACAATATAGGCAAAAACCCGGTTGCACCCTACGTGGTTAGGGATATTGTGGCCGTTGTTGAAAATGACGACGTTAATATTTTTGGAACTACGGTTTTCCTACAACACATCAAATAGCCGCAAACAAACCTGATATTGTGTTATTAGATTCCACTAAGCAGATGTTCCTTATAAAATTTTCTAGCCCCGCTGATAATATATTGAAATTAAGGAACGAGAAAAAGTGGCTAAATATCAGGATTTGCTATGCAATCTAAGGATCCAATATCCACGCCAATCCACCAAATTGGTACTCCTCATCATTTGAGTCATGGGAGCCACGTCCTCCCTAATAAATTATATTAAGATCATACCAACTTGCTAGACTAAAACTGAAGAATTAGCAAGTCAGATACAAAAGGCCGTAATCCTGGGCACTTTGAGTTTACTTTAGTCACACGACCCGACTATGACGTAAGGACTTACTCTATTGTTTAGAGAGTCGTTACGTGATTCTGCTCAAAGAAGAATCTCGTGTATGACGTCGTAGTTTTACAGGTGATGAAGTTGAGATTCTTTGGAGGTGCACGCTACAAAGCAAAAAAAAATAATAATAATTCATAAAAAGGTTCCTGTCTGCACACCACACACCCAATAAAATTACTTTAGTAACTATTAAACAAAATCACATTGATCAACTTCGTGTGCAATTGCAAGTTAAAAGGAAACTCTGTCGAAAAATAAAATTCATTAGTGACAACTTTACCTTCCGTCACAATCCTTCCAAACTATTTCAGAAACAAGAGATGGGAATTCCAGTAAGCCCACCCTCTGCCAAAAAGGTTGAAGCTTTATGGAGAGACCAATATCAACACACGGTATCATGTCATGTAGATACTCTGGCGATGACGTTGTTTAATTCATTTTGTGAACGTCACGCCCAAAATCAGGATTCTTCCCCCTTTTTCGGGGAGAAGTATCTTTGAAAGGCAAAAAACTTTGAAGGCTTTGAAAGGCAAAAAGAACTTCGCCGGGTCTGGAACAGACACTATTACAATTTTTTTGTGGAAAACGCTAACTTGTACGCACGTACATCTGGCCATAGAATTCACATCGTATCTCAACGGAGAAAAGCCTATTCCACCGTGGCTTACAGAAGGACGGACAGTATTGCTGTACAAAAAGGACCAGCTACTGTTCCACAAAATTCTAGGCCAATCACTTGCCTAAACACTTGCTATAAGATATTTACTAGTATCTTAAATGAAAGAATATTAAATGCCGTACAACCAGTTGGGGACGTATCTACGAACAACGTGAATCGAAGAGAGGATTGGCTGGGTGCAAAGAAAATCTTAAAGAAAATCGTAAAAAAAAAACAAAAATAAAATACAAAATAATTACAAACACAAAAATAATAACCAAAATAGTTATAAGCACCATAAATACACTTTCCTGTGATAAAGTAAAATACTTTAAGCTTATTTTGCCTACTCATAGTGTTACGATGAACCGAACAGCCCATTTCCTTACTAGATAATAGAAAATGAATCGTTCACACTAAGGTAAAGTTTAATGAGGCGTTACAGAAAATTAACTCTCAACAAGGTGAGAGTGATATTTAATTCCATACTTTCTGTACCCATCTAGTGCCTTGCATTCGGTGAAAGTGACCATACCATATCAGTCAATGGTGGTACTTTCTGAGTTGATGTAAGTTTTATTTCTGACATGATCTGCTATTGAAACTCGGCTACTATTGAAGTCTCGAGAAATCCATTTCAAAAGTTATACACTCCTGCTCTTTCTCTTCTTGTCATTGTTCATGTTTCTACTCTGTACGTACAAATAATTTCTACACTACGTTTTTCGTACTTCTGGTTTCTATCCTTCTCCATAGTATTGTGATGGTATTCAGAATATTCTCTCTATTTTTGCCATTGGATGCCGAAGTGACACCAATGTACTTGAAAATGAGTAATGCTTTCTGACGTCTCAGAGAATTCTTTGTCGCAGAGAATCTCTCAGAGAATCTCTGACGCAGTCGGAGAATTGACTCCGACTGCCGTGTATTTCGTCTTCTTTTTAAGCATTTTCAATCCTATACTTTCAAACCATTCTTTCAGCCACTGTAGGTTGATTGCGAATTGCAGGCTATTTCTTATATTCTTTCCCTTTTTCCAAATTTTACGATTTCTGACTTATCAGTGTGTTCTTCCTTTATCTGAAGAGTTAATTAGGGTTTCCGGACGTGCATATTCCTTTCCCTTGCTTTGGCGTTCCGTGCTGGTGTGGTTTTGTCTGAGTTTACATGCCTTCAGATAACCTTGCGACCTGGAGTTCAGAAACACGTTTGATCATGTTGCTCATTGGTACTTGAACTAAGTCATTGGCTTTTAGTTCTACTCTTAATTCTCTATTTCTGATGAACCACGTGGCATCCATAGTTGTGAGAAGCTTGTTATGATCTGTATTGAATACATCTTTTTAGTTGTGAGTCTTGACCCCAGAGTTTGAGCCGTACATCGAGCATATAATTAGTCATGTAATTCAGGATTCTCATCCTAGTTCTCATTAAATGTTTTCAGTTTCTCTTCAGTACATAATAGAGTTTGTGAGCGTTTCGTCAGGCTATTTCTTTTCTTCTTTTAATATGCTTACTGTAGTCTGTCTTGTGTGGAAATTGGTCTCCCATATACGTTGATCGTTGTTTGATTTTTAAAAAATATAATCGGATCTCCCCGCTACCTTTCTTTCTATATGGAAATTCTATTGCTTCTGTTTTAGATTCCTTGATTTTATTTGACATTTTTATCTTTATAATGTCCTATAGCTATATAGCTATATGAAAGACATATGATTCATGTTTTGACAATTTTTCTATTTCAGCTTACTACGTCTCTTGCATTGAAATTACTGAAATCCGTTAATACGCAATTCAAAT
>WYDF02109077.1:0-23641 GCA_009867245.2 Adranes taylori
CGCTGCCAAACAAACTGGATGCGAGTGGCACAGGACCGATGCGAATGGAAAGTGATGAGGGAGATCTATGTTCAGCAATGGACACGAGAAGATTGAGTGATGATGATGACTGTTCACTGCTAGGCCTCATATCTAATTTCATTCCCGATACTTAATTCAACACTATAAATTATTCATGATTTTATTTGAAAATTTAATCTTAATTGATTCAGGGACTAATTTTCCCAACACAATTGCGTCAATATCTCACTAGCTTTCCCCTTCTTATAGTAGGTTGCATTCATCTAATGTGTTCTCGCTTAATTTCTTTTCTTTTAGTTTATTAATTTCTTTCGACCATCGTTAATGTAAATCCAATCAGATATATTTTCTTCATATATACCCATGCATATCGCACCGTACACATTCATTTATTATTTATTCCAATCAGATCTATGATCCAATCAGATTTCCAATCAGATCTATGATCACTGATAACAACACGCTATGCTGTCTATTGCTTATGACCAATCAGCGATGTTCCCCTCTGCTACACATAATTTGTATAATTAACGTCATCGGCTTTGCTTTTATCTGTCTAAAGAAACAATGCTACTCTTCGATTCCTATACTGAAATTTTAACTTAACTAAGGTTATAAGTAAGATTATAGTTTTAAAATTATAGGTACTTTATTTCATGAATAGAAGTATGCATGAAACTCTAAATATGAACTAACATTTGCAACTAGTTCGTCTAGCACATAACATGCTTAAATAATAACAACTTTTCAGAAAATCTAGCCATCTTAAAGTATTTACATAATTTGACACTTATCGAGCGCACATACTTTCTATCATAATACTAAATTTTAACGAGGAAAATTTGCCTCATTACAATATTACGGGCATGATCTATTATTTAGAAATTTGTTAGAATTAAGTTTAATGAGATATTTAATTACAGGACCTTATGGTTTTAGAAAAATTGAAATAACTCAGAACACTATATATTTAGGTAAAGGGCACTCTTATGAACATTTTGCATATTTCTTACGAACAATTCCAAAATGTGATTATATATAGTATCTTCCATAAGAACATAACTTTGATATGCTATTCTTTTTTGGAGCAGCCTGTATATTTACAAAGATTTTAAGTTGTAGACCCTGTCGTCAAACGCAAAGCGACTATACCGTGGCGCCTGTGGCGACTCACCATTTATATTGCGCACGCGCAAATTTTTGATAGTTGAGACATAACTGATGTTAGCCGTGGTACGATTTTTAAAAATTAGTCCCAGTTAGCATATATTTCTTATGAGAAAATTTGAACGATAATAGAGAAGTTTAAATTCCTTTCTTTGTTAAGATTAAATTAAAACTTCTACTTCTACTTTAAATTCTACTTGGGCAACAATTTGAGCAGTTTTTTTTTGTTAACATACCCATATTTACAATTAATCTGTACTTTCAATGGTTCTTGGTTTTGTTATTATATAAAAATATTGTATTAAACAATTATTTGATACTAATTTCAGGGTAATCCCTACGTGGAATGTCTTACTGCCCGTCTACCATCGGTAGAATGTCGAGTAGACGCCGATTGTTCGAGTCGATTGGCTTGTATTAACACCAAATGCCAGGATCCTTGCGCCTTACAAGATCCTTGTCACGTAGATCAGGAATGTCGTGTACTCGATACATTACCATTACGTACCGTTATGTGCGAATGTCCTGTCGATACATTTATCGATAATATTGGTAAGACCTATTCAATATTTCAATTTCAACAAATGAATAATTCATTTTGCATGTTTTAGGACGGTGTCGTGCTCTTGTACAAGTCGCTCAACCTCAATGTCATGCCGATAGCGAATGTCGCGATCCTGAACGATGTGCTAATGGTGTGTGCGCTGATGCTTGCAAATTGGACGCATGTGGTGTTAATGCGGTATGCACCGGTGCTTATCATCAGGCGATTTGTGCGTGCGCTCCTGGTTATGTTGGCAATCCTCATATTGAATGTGTTAGAGGTAAACTAATCACATTTTTTTTATATATTCTTTTTATATTTGGGTTTTCACATTTCTAGTGAATTATAAATTTTTATACATTGTAATTATATTTATGATACTTTATATATTCTAGATTCTATAACATGGAAGAAAAGGTAAAATAATAATAACAACAGGGTTTCTATTATTAGTAATTTGTCACAATTTTATCACTTTGAAATGAGTTTTTCAAAGGAACTATGTTTTGACTCGTCCTATACCATTATAATATTTTAAGATTGTTAACCATAATACACAAACAGAACGATTAATATAATTTACCTTGCCGAAATTATTATACAGTAAACTCCCTATTATACGGTCTAATGATGGGGATAGCTGGCACGAATAATCGAGACAAACTCTCTTTAAAATTTATAAATAAAACGATTATATTTATTTATAATTATATGTATACATTAATAAAACGGTATTAGTAGACAATTATTTTAACATATTTAATACTCACGATTTAATTTAAAAAAATCTTTAATTTTGGTTTGTTTGATTGAATCTCTTAATGATTTTGTAATATTAGTTCGAATTTTCCTTAAAGCTTTTATATCGTTATATTCGAAGACCCATTCGTCGATGTACTGCAATAAAGTTTCTTCTGCCTCACTTTCAGCATCACTCCCATTCTCTTCTGGTTCACTGAGATTGGAAATAATATTCTTGAAGAAACTTTTAGTGAACCTTTGAGATTTTTAGAAATAATATAAATTATGAATCATATTCTTAATATTTTGTTTATCAACATTTTCAACGCCATTTCTATTTCTCATTAGCTCACAAAATACTGATATTTCACATACTTAATGCTCGATAGAATCCAAAACATCACTGTTTATATTTGGCAAAATTTTCCTACACGATCCAACGATTGTTATCGGCTTTATTTTGTTTCAAGATTTAACTACTCCATCTATCCATCTAGTATTGTCATTTTTTTTCATAATATGATTAAAGCGTCATCATTTAATAACATCATACAGATGTGACATATGATGGTAAACATTTGATTAAAGATGTGACATTTGATGGTAAAAATTTGCCATCTATACGACCATCGTCCGATGTTTATATGCTCTCATTAGGGTGAGAATTAACATTATGTAATAACAATACTGCCTTCGGTGGCAATTCCTTCCTTTTTAAATTATCTCTCACTTCTGGCGCCTATTTCGTTTTAAACCAAGCTTCAAAGATCCTCCTAGCCATCCATGCACCTTACTGACAGTAATATTCAACAGGAAGATTTCTTATATTTCTTCCTTTAAATGATCTTGGTTTGTTTGACTTTTCCAATCACTAAAAGTGTCAGCTGTGTGTTCCGGATGCGTTGCAGCAGCACATGATTGACCTACTGCACATGATTGCAGCAGCACAGGAATGGATGATTTATTAGACGAAGTAAGTATCTTTGTAGGCAAAACTTTCCAATATAAGCTTGTACATCGACATTGTATCGACTTCAACATATGTACTGAGTCGTTTTTTTTTTTTATTTAAAGTTTCCGATTACCATCTCGTTTCTTAAATCTGGTTATCCATCTAGAAAAGGCGTTTAAGTTGGCTATTAGTCCCAATGAGTTAAAGAATTTAGCTTCATGTGCAATCATTGAACCAATAATTGGTACTCCCTCTGCTCGTTTTTGATTAAACCATTTAAGCATCGCTGAATCCAAATCTTCATATGATGACATTTTAATAGATTTTCAAACTGAATGATCTGATTACTGTCACTATTAAACACTTGTAAACTCCGTTAACCCTTTTTTTGTTTAATTCTATCGCGAACCATTTGAGTACCAACTCCATATTCCTTAGAAAGATTCAGTGTAGATTCACTCTTTCTAATTAAAAGTTTTTGTTTTACAGTATGTACGATTGTTTTGGGATTAGTAGGCATTTTTTGTAAATTATAAGCTGATTTTCATACGTTATTTTACATTCAAAGAAAAATGTACATACTATATTTATACTCGCTGACAAAAAACATCACTTGGGTAAATTACTCAAAGCTTCAAACAAACACGTGACCTGCTATGTAAACAATGCGACTATTTATGTAACTGAAACTAAGTTATATAAATAGGTATATGGCTGTGCTTGACGGATGCAAGCGGAAACATGAAAGGGCCGAATATTTAAAGAAATGTACTTTTTTAACACGGATACTTCACAAACCAGATAATCCGGGCACGGATAATCGAAAGTATACTGTATCAGTTTAGAGAGGGTTACCTTTTAAGTTACTAGCCGTAGATATCACTTTTCTGATATTACATTACTATTTTTGTAAAATTTAACATATGTTATTGTTGAAACAGTAATAGTTCAAAGATCACCTAGTAGTTTGTTAAAGTGTTTCGAAAAACAGTTTATACTAAGTTATTTTTGCAACAATTTGATAGCCATGAGTTGGTGACATCGGAGAAACCAATGTATAGTGTAACAAATATGAGCAACAAATACCAACAAAGAGCATTAAATAGAAATTAATGACAAGCTCAAGGAACATATTGAAACTTTACAGAACTCTTTTACATCTAAAAATAATTTTGACAAGAATTTTTCTCGTGAACTTCATGATCGTGAGAGTCGTAGCAAAAATATAATATACAACAATCCAGAATATATTTCATCGATATTGCGTGAAAGAATTGACAATGAAAAGAAATCAGGTTTGGAATTTTTTCAAAAATGAATGTGGATGTCAATATCAATAACATAACAAGATGTGGCAAAAAGTTGGTGTAAAATCGTGACCAATGAAAATTATCACAGGTAGTCCCACTATGGTAAAAACATTCAAATATTCGTAAAGATACAAATATTCGAATCTCTGCAGATCAAACAGTCTCACAAGGTGAATATTGAAAAATCTAAATAATGTACTTAAAGTACGGCAGTAATAGTGAAAATAACCTGCAAATAAGATATCTTCCAAAACATTTGATAGTAGTGAGAGAAAAGACAACAGAAATTTAAACTAATCAGCTCCCCTTTCACTATATTATCAAAATCATAGAGATATGTGTACTAAGTTAAAAGAATTCAAACTCGCTGTCACAATGTAATTATGACATAATTGGACTGGTAGAAACTTTTTTAAATTCAACTTATTTGGATGCTCAATTAAAATTAGTGAATTACAACTTATTTCGGTGCAACAGATCTATAAACAACAGTTCAAAATCTAGAGAAGGATGTATACTAATAGATGTGCGTAAATCTATTAACTCAAGATTGCTATAGCCGGTACTGGATAAAGTATTTGTTTGGTAACTCAATGCTCAACTGTAATAAGAGACTGTAATACATTCTACCAAACTCTCTTATACAAACTTATGCTGATCATTGTCGTACTGTTGAAGATATTGTCAAGAACAATAAAAATTGCACTATTTTATTGTTCGGTGACTATAATTTACCTGGGGCGGAATGGTATGACAATGACGGAGAATTGGAGATGGAAAGTTTTCATATTAGAATTTATGCCAGCGAAATCCGATAGCAAACTCAAGGAACATTTGTCTTTATCTAGCTTTTACAAATTTAGAAGATCTTACTATCGAAAAAGCAGATGATTTCCTATTTCCGGAATCCGTTCATCCTAGTGGCTGTAAATGTAGTTTTACAATTAAGGGTAAACCATCTCTTCGGTATGAAACCTATTATTGTGATTTCAACAATGCAAGTTATATAAATATTAATAATTTTCTGGCGTCGATTGAGTTGGATCGTATATTATATTAATGAAGCATGTAACGTTTTTTATTCGGTTATTAACGATGCTCTTGATCTATTCGTCTCAGTGAAAAAATACAACACAACAAGCTTCGCTCCGTGGTTTAATCCTAATCTGCAACATATGATTTTGGCAAAAGAGGCACATAAAAAATTTAAGCATTCGAATTGTTATTTTAACAGGTTTCAGATTTAAGGAAAGAGTGTAAAACACATATTAACTGGGCTTATTCACAATATCACAATTTTCCATAGTTCAAGAGGTGAATATACAAGGAAGGAGGGAATGAAATGGAGCTGCAGGAAGGGAAGGGAAGACTTTTAAAGGGGAACAGAATAGTAATATGAGGAAAATGGATGAATGTAAACGAGGGGAGCATGTTAGAGAATGGATAGGGTGGGTAAAAAAAAAGGATGATGTTTGTTATGGTTTATCGGACATATATGATTAAATTAATAACCTTGACATTAATAGTTCAGTGGGTCCTGATGGCTTATCTGCCATATTTATCAACAATTGTTTATATACATTAAGTGGACCTTTAATGAGATTGTTCTTTGAGGGCTGGTATGTTCTCTAATGTATGAAAAAATAGCTATGATATTCCAATTCATAAGTTGGGTGATAAAGTCAATATTGAGAATTGATGCATATCAATTTGCTCCAATATTCCAAAAATATTCGATCAACTCAGTTGCATTACAAAATATTCAGAATGAAATATTAAAAACGATCAACATGATCATAATTATCAATGATCAACATGGTTTTACCGTAGGGAAGTCTATTGGAAGAAATCTTTTATATTATTAACACTACATTATGAGTGCCTTTGAAAATGGTAAGGAAGTTCATTCGGTTTAAACTGATTTTGTTAAAGCATTTGATCGAGTAGACCACAGTCTATTGTTAAATAAATTAGAAGCTGTAGGTTTAAGCGGGGTGATATTGCAATGGTTTAGAAACTTCATAATAAATAGAATACAATTTATAAAAATAGGTAGTAGTACATCGTCCGGAATCAGGCCTACATCTGGAGTTGCACAAGAGTCTCACAGTGGACGCGGATCTTTACTTTTTAATCTTTTAATTAATGATATCGGTTGTAATTTTCAAAACTCACAATTTTTACTTTTCGCTAATGATTTAAAATTTTTCAGAAAAATAGACTTACCACAAGAGATCAATTTGTTGCAAGCCGATATTTAGAGTTATGGCTTGGTGTGATCGTAATCACTAACAAGTTAATTTGAACAAATGTTTTGTTATGAAATTGCGCAAGATGTCAATCAAAATTTGAATATAATTACTTTATAAGAGTTGTTCAGCTTAACAAGGTTAAAGATATAAAGGATTGAGGAATTTTATTTAATCAAAAATTGAGTTCTAGTAATCGTGTTAAATATATTCAAAAAAAGAGTTTGCAAGTTTTAGGATTTATAACTAGATTTAGCAAGAATTTTAATATAAACACCTTTAGAAATTTATAATCTCCTTGGTACGCCCAATATTAGAATTTGTTAGCAGTATGTGGTGGTTTCACTACTCTAAATATATTGATCAGATAGGATATGTTCAGTATAATAATTTCTCAAAACACTTAGATATCGTACAGGGACTCCTAAGTACCTCACGGACGAGTACAGGTGTAATGAAATAAATATCCCTAGCTTATAACGTAGTAAAAGAAAATATTTAGAACAAATATTGCTCGAACTTATAAAGTTTAAAGTTCCAACCCGGTCCTTTCGATTGAACACCTTATTTCAGGAAAATCTTTGCAAAACAATTGTATGTACAATTGTTCGCTATAACAAATACTAAGACTAGGCAATTCATTACAGAATTCTACAATTTTTTTTAATCCTCATTTAAATCTTTCTAAGTGAGCACACAACGTATTTTTTCTGTCTTCAAATAATACTTGGAGTTGTTGATGTTTGATCTTAATTAAATTCATCTTAATTAATATGGTTTAACTAAAGCTCTTGTTCTATAATGTATACCAAATTCTTATGTATTTGGTATCTGTAGTTCTATGGTTCTATGTATTTCTTTTTGTATTTTTTGTTATGTAATAATGAATTTTTTTAACAACTAGTTAACAGTCTTCATTTTATTTATATGATTGTAATGTGTGTTATATTGTTATTTTATTATTTAATGATGATATTCTTGAATATTGTGTACTTTAAATGGCACGCTCTGACAACTATATGTGTGTATATTTCTATTTGTATTTCTTGTTCTGATTAAGGGGCTCAACCAGTCAATAAAGTATTTTATTTATTTATTTATTTATTTAGTATCGCATCACCTTTCATCATGACACTAACTGTTGGTTATTCCACCTCTAACACTAGATTATTTGAAACAGAATATAATCAAATCAATGTTCCATTCCCAGTAATAACCTGATTTATCGTTTAACGTTTTCTTTGTGTACTCAAATATCAAACAAAAAATGCTCCTACATAACGATTTTCATCAGTAAAAATCGTTTTGCAAGCAAATTTTTTGTTTAATATTTAGAAACGCATAGAAGCTGTTAGACGATAAATCAAGTCATTATCCATTTTCGTAGTTATCGTAGCTGCGTACGATATGAGCATCACGAGCTATATCAGGAAGCTATTGCAGCCTTTAAAACCCATGTTTGTGAAATACCTTCTTCAGAGTGGAAAAAATGTTTCGAGAATTGATTCGATTGTATGCAAAAGTGTATAAATCTTAAAGGTGAATAGTTTGAAAAACAATAAAATGATTTGTATTTAAAAACTATTATTTTGTCATTGTTTTCGTAAAAACTTAACAGGTAACCCTCTCGCTTGCATATGGTCCCCTATTATGTATATAACTAAAGTTAGCAAGAGGGATGAGGATAATTAAATGAGTTAATTATAAGCTGAACATAATATAAACTTAGATACCAATCCCAACGAAAACCAACACTTAAATAATTAGAATAATATTTTCTTGTAACATTAAGTTTGTCTAAATATTATGATCTTATATAACAAAGCACATTAGTAACTCAGGAAATATGTTTTTGTTTAGTACCAACCATTACGGTCCAAATTCCCACACCAGAATGTCAAAAGGATACAGATTGTACATATGATAAAGTCTGTCGTAACGAGATTTGCGTGAATCCATGTACTCATGAAAATCCATGTGCCGTTGGTGCTTTCTGTTCCGTTAAACAACATCAAGCGACATGCATATGTCCCGTCGGTTATGAAGGCAATCCAAAGATTGAATGCATACCACGTAAGTGACACACTTTTTATATTATATATTTTGTCAAATTATGAATTGTTTTTATGCAATTTTAACCTGACTAAAATTTTCCCGACACACGAGACAAACTTGTACTCAAAATTACGCAAAATGTAATTCATTTTGTGTAACAAATAACTAAAATAATATTGTCACATTGTTTTTTGAACGTAGCGAGACAGGGGTTGTTTCTACTACTTGCATAAATTCAACGAGCATTGAAAGTAACCTACTCGCATATAAAAGATTGGAAAAAAATATTCGATAGCTTTTATTGTAACGTAATAATTGCTTATACCGTATAAATTGAACACAAACTCTTAATTAATTAAGGACGGGAATAATAACGTAGACAGCTGATCGAAGCGTCAGTGTGTAGATTGATGGCTCAATAACACGATGGTATCATATGGTAGTGGGATTCGTTTAAACGAAAAATGGCACAAATTCGAAAAGACAACGAAAACAGTCCGTCGGGTCGGACTTCAGCAATAGAGCAACCTGCATATATTCGCATCGACGGTACAATTCGTGTGCCGGTAAAAAAGTGCCCGAAATTCATGCCGCGTTAAAAGAAGCGTGTGGAAGGTTTAATGTGAATCGTAGCACAGTACAGAGGTGGTACACAAAGTTTCAAGAAAGACGAACAAGGATCGAGATGATAAGCGCACGGGGCGGCCGTCTGCTGTAACAGCTGACAACACAAACGCTTCAATCATTGCAACTCTGCTCGACGAAGACCGGTGATTCACAGTAAGAGAAATTGAGGCGGAGACGGGAATCTCGAAAACGAGCGCGCATCGTATTTTAACATAAGTCGTATTTTAACGCATCGTATTTTAACACACAAGCTTTTTAGCGCGTACAATTTCTTGCTTGTTATGAAAGTAAAGATGAAACCTTCCTCTATCGCATCATCGCAATTGATTAAAGCTGGATACGTGACTTCTAGCCCGAAATGAAGTCTCAGAGCGATGTTTGGAATAGTCCAGGTTCGCTGAGAGCACAAAAAGTTCGTCGCCAACAGTCGAAAATGAAAGAAATGATGATCTTTGCGTACGATAAACGGGATGTAATCGCCACAGATCGAGTTCCGACGGGTAGTAGCGTACTACAAAAACTTTCTGCAGAATGTCTTACGCCCAAAAATCCGTAAACTGAGTCCAGGAATGTTGCAAAGTGGTGTGTGGATTTTGCACGATAATGCATACTCGAACATCAGTGCACCGATCATCGAACTTCTCGAAAAATAGGGCTGGGAACAGCTCAGAAGCTTAGAAGCCTGGTCTGAGCTCAACTGACTTCGATCTCTTCTCCAAGCTGAAGGAAATCCTTCGGCACTCCAAGAGTTTTCCGACGCTGAAAATGTTCCGAAGAGAAGTGACCCAACAGATTCGGATGCTCAATAAGAATGCTACGCTAAACACATTTGAAGCCCATCCGCGCCGCTGGCAAGCGTACACTGATAAGGGAGGAGATTATATTGAAGGCCTATAATCACTTGTATCTTATTCAATAAATATTTCTCGAGTTAGAGACAACTGTGTATTTGTTTTGGGACGACCCTCGTATAACCCAACACAAAATTAATAGACTATAAATCAAGAATTAATGAACAATCTTAATCAAGAGTTCAACAATGTTAATTTTATTAAATATAAAATATTAGTGACAAGAAATTTTAGGGCTAGATGTCATAACTGCACAATAGTATACTATCTTCTTGTTTAATAATTCAATTCAAACTTTTACCAATAACTAAACTTTGTGGTTTCAAAATTTGGTTTCTATATGAGAATTACCATTACAATGGCTTTTGACCGAAAACTTTCTCTCTTTGAGCTGCCCAAGCTACTTAGTATTTACCTCACTTCGTAACTGTCTTATTTTTTTGTGCCTAATAAACAACTTTGTATGTGAAGTCAAGAATATTAGCATAAATCAATAACTGATAAGAATTAATACAATGTTATGGCAGCTGCATACCTTTACATAATGATTATATTTCGCAATGGTTAATGTGCCTAGTAAGGGTTAAAGTCATTTTTATATGATTCCTATTTATAAGCAGAATATTTATAACTAATAAAATTTGTAACAATGACGCTAAAATACTAAAATATATCCTAATGTGTAATGAACTTGGCGTTTAGAATCACATATGAGTATTGAAAGTACCTAGAGTATTTATAGTAGACTTTTTCTTTCAACCCTAAAAGTCCAAGTCAATATTTAAAGAAAGTTTACACATAAGAACAGTACTGGTTATTGTAACCAAGTGCGTTTAACATAGATTAAGTTTACTACTGCAAATTACTACTGCAAAACATCGAGCTATACTTAAAGTGTATACAATAAAATGAAATCATTAATATGATATCTATTAATAAGATTAAATAATTTTAATTTACAATTAATTTGATTGTTAGATAACAATGCTTACATAACTAAAACATTTTCTAGAATTAGCCATCCTGACTTATGAGTAATTAAAGTACGTAAAATATATACAGTAGAACTAATACAAATGAATACTTGTAAGTTTACGCTTTACATTTGCCCCTATCTTGAAGACTTTCGTCCCTGAAAATCAAAACTCCTAATCAGTAAGGAAGGCTAAATACAGTTCAATTCACAGTTCAATTTGCAATCATCAAAGTACTTTTGAACTTGACTAGGATGAACTCCTCAAAAACATCAAGATATACTTGAATTTTATACAATGAAATAACTTATGAACTTTGTTCTTTAGCTGTGGAACCAACGGTCGGCTGTAAATCAAACACTGATTGTGCACGATCAGAAGCGTGCGTGAATGCACGATGTGTGAGTCCATGTAATTGTGGTCCCCATGCCGAATGTCAAGTTCGCAATCATTATCCAATCTGTTATTGTCAGCCTGGGTATTTTGGAAATCCTCAAACCGGTTGCGTTCAACGTAAGTATTTATTGATTAATCAATTTTTTTTTAAACAGAGTTTTTAAAAATTTAAGAGTGTGAATTGGTAACTGATTTAAAACATTCTTACTAATATCGTTGAAATCATATAAATTCAGAATCAATTCCAACAAATGTCTCAAAAAAGCGGCTGCATCAAGACGTATGGACCACTTCACCTATTATTATAATGGATCATTAGCACCTTCTTTATTCGGAGCATCACTGTCGCAATATTTAAAAGATCACGACTCTGCTGCCTAAGCCACTAGCCGGCTGTTTACTAGAAATGAAAATTAGTAATAATGAATCAAAAAGTAGCATTATTTACTCCTCTTCTAATTAGTCCGCAGCGTTTGCATATACTTGAGAGAGTATCGTGGATAGTGAAATTAATCGCTTGATTGTTAAGTGCCTTCGCTGTACTTAAAGTCTCCATGTTGAGATGGTCAATGATGCCTTATTTCACCTACTTCTCATTTAAGGTGCCGTAATACGGATATCAACAATTTAACTAATATCAATTTCTCAAGTGTAATGTTGACTGAATTCATAAATTAATAAATGCAGTGGCTAATAAATGCAACAGCCAGCTAGTGTCTTAGGCAGCATAGTCGTGGTCTTTCAAATATTACGATATTGATGCTCCATATGCTGATGATTCCTTATAATAATGGGTGAAATGGTCTATATATCTTGAACTAGCCGTTTTATTAAGACATTTGTTGCAATTAAATTATGATGTTAGTTTCCTGGTTGGTATTGAGTACCTATTTTTTTTTAATCTTGTATATCTTTAAGATTGCACATTGTTTTTTTTGTGATAACCAATTATAGCCTGAAAAAGTGCTTCACTTCAATACCTAGGTAGATGCAAATTTTATCTACTTCTTTCAAATGATTTTTAATAAATAATTAATAAAACTATTTTGGAGCTCACTGGTTTTATTCCGAAATATGGATGCTCCAAATTGCGGCATCATTTCTATGTTGTTGAACAATACAAATTGGAACAACAAATTTGACTATTCATTCTGTAATAATTTTTATGCAATATATTATTGTTCAATATGTAGAAAATTTTAACAATAAATTTTACTATTCTGCAATAATTTTTGCAAATATTAATCTTTGTGGATTATAATTACTACACATACATTTTTTGCGTACACAAAAATCATATTTGTTTCTTAATTCATACAAAGGTACGTTATTTATAATTATTAATTCTACTTAAATTAATTATTTTTTTAAAGTTGAATGCCAATCGGATAATAATTGTGACAACACGGAACAATGTTACAACGCGCGTTGTATAGATCCTTGTGTTTTGGGAGATCCTTGTGCTTTGAACGCCATCTGTCGCGGTAGTAATCATCGTGCTTCTTGCAGATGCGCGCAAGGATATCAAGTACGTAATTATTTATTTAAATTTTTATTTATCTTATTGATAAGTCTACTTTCTAATAAAATTTTTTCAATTATCTAAAAAAATGTAATTGGTTATTATTTCATTTATTTTAAGGGTAATCCTTATTCACGATGTGAACGTCCAGAATGCATCACAGACACGGATTGTCCGTCGGATAAAACATGTGCAGATCGCCGTTGCGTGGATCCATGCGCACAGCACAATGCACCATGTGCTCAGAATGCCATCTGTTATGCCCAGAATCATGCCGCAGCGTGTGCATGTCCTCCACATCTTCCCGAAGGTAACATTTTATTCGCTTTTTATTGTTGTACGACAAATATTTAATATTTAACTATGACCTTATTTTTCGCTCATTTATTTCTGTACAATATACTACGTTTATACCCTTCACAAACATAGAATATTTGTTATTTTGTTTTGACATCACAATTATAAAATTAATAAGGAATTTTGTCTTGCATGCGAAATGAAAAAAAACAAGAACGGGCGTTTTTGTACTTAAAATTCTAGCTTTATTTGCTCAATTTGAAGCCAAGGTTAGCTGAAAATGAGCACAATTGGCATGATGTACGGCCTATTTAACACATAATACAATTCGCGAAAGGATTCCCGCGGGAAAAAAAACGAAAATGAAATTCGTCATTTAGAAGCATTTTGGGATGAAATTAAAGATAATTAGGCTAAAAACCGAAAAAAAAACAACAAACCTGAAGCGGCGGTAATGATCCTCACGAATAGGTGTTTTTGGAGTTAATTCTCGGTTATCCTCATTGGTTCCATGGGCTTGGCGTTTGGTCTTTCTCTTTCTCTGACGCTGAATCCTTGTTTCCGCATTGCAGACGTAGTTGACAGGGAAGAGTTATGAAATAGTTATTGTTGAATGAATAGAACGACGAAGCCGAAGAGGACAAAAGATTCCTCCGAAACAATAATATCATATAATTGGCCTGTTGTACGCAAATTCTACTACTTGGTTTACTAAGTGTTTAATTTGAATAAATAAAACAAGAAAATTGTTATTGGCGCTTACTTCGAGCAAACCAACTACAAGACGACGAATTTGCTCACTGTGTCAGAAATAATGCGACTATGTTCACTCAGTAAAGACAACCACAAGATCCAAAATGTGTCGTAATAACGCTCGATTGAGTTGGTTTTTTATATGCAATTATCTGGAGGGAGATGGACTTCTGGCATGTCGCCTGTGGACAGTGGCACTCTGTGTAACCGACGGCTCGAGGAGCGTAGCTTCAGAGAAACTGCTGCTAAAATTCTTAGGACATTTAGAATTCCGAACAATAGGAAAACAAATTATTTTTCGGTCGAAAATCTACGAAAACATAAGCTGTCCCACCAATTAGAGGTGAGCGCAAGAAAATCGCTAAAGAGTTCTCCCTTAAATGTAGAGGCAGACAATAAAAATAGCTTATAGATACGCAGATATTAAATTAGCGATTTTTACGGAAGTAATTCCTCGAAGGCCGGATAATTACGGATAAGGCCGGAAGATAACGGATAATTGCACCTGCACCTGAAACTACTCATCCTCGTGTCACGATGTATCATCGTACCTCTTTCCCTCGTATGTATTTATGGACGCAAGTGCTCGATATTTGTTTTCACTTATTAATCTCTTTCCACTACCTTGGCGTTATACATCTACGTTTTTTCTCTCGTTCATTAAATTTTTTTATTTGGCGAATTTATATATTATATCCGAATTGAATTAAATTTGATTAATCAATGTTTATATTAGAGAATTACTTATTATAGTAATTACTGAATTAATTTACATGGGATATGCTATCTGATAACAAACCGATAAAGTCAATTTTATGGAAATTTCGGCTATAATATGATAACAAGTAGCAGCTTGGAAAAATTGCACCAGAGAACATCAATTCACTTAAATTCAGGTGGCGCTGATGCACGGACAATGGGTTCTATGCTGAAAATAGCATGTTACGGATGTGGCGTTCCGACTATTATTAAATCGAACTCTACTGATTGTTAAAAGTTAAAACCGACAATATTAATTCTTATTTAATTGGATTTTATTCATTAAACGAATTTTGTTATTTTTAATTCCCAATCACGGTCAATTATAGATAGAGATTTAGAGGCTTTGTCGATACAGCGGTTAAGCAAAATGTTGCGGGTCACATACCTGTCAAGTTGATGAGTGAAAAGGGATTACGTTGCATAATTCTGAATCTTGGATAATCCTAGCAGCTGTAAGTTCAAAAATAGAAAAAAAAACGTACAACATGCTGTGTGTTCAATAATCTATCACTAATCCGCTTCCATGCTGTCTAAACGTTAACTCCCTATCCCAATCTCCATTCATACCACAGTAAATTTTTTCTTTGCCATCCATTCTAACAGCCTTATTCCTTTCACATTTGCTATTTGATCTTTCGACTGCCTTTCCACATTTTGCTCTTCCATCATATACGAGCTTCCGTTCACTCCAATAGTCGCATTCCAGTCTCCCATTATTATTATTAACTCTATATGATTTCTTTCCACGTTTAACATCTCACTCAAGCTTTCCATAAATTCCCTCCAATTCTTATTCACATAAACTGTCACAATCATCCATTTTTTTCCTTTTACATTCATCATTATTCTACACGCTCCTTCCCATTGCCATTCTTTTTCTTGTAGCTTATCCATTCCTATTCTCACCACGTAATGATCCCTCCGCTGGCCCTACCTTTAATATGCTTTCGTTTTGCCCCTTGAAATTTCCAAATCATACCCTTTAGGCAAAGAAATTTTTATCTCTTTCCGTTTCTCTTCCTCCATCCATGTTTCCACTAATCCAATAATATGAAATGTCTCTAAATAATCTTTTATATTTCTCTGTATTATCTTAGTATTTAAACCTGCTACATTGCAGCATTCCATTTTTATATTATTCCTCCTTCCGTCCTTTCTTATTTTCTCCTCAATTTTCCCACTCCCTTCTTTTACATATATTTTTTCTCATCTCATCTCCACGCTGCATTGCATTGCTTCCTAATTCCAAATTATTTCTCTAGATCTTCCCCTCTTCTTTCTCTATTCTCCACTTCAATTCGTTTTCAGTTTTCCAATTTTCCGAACATTCGTTTTCAGTTTCTCCACTTCAATTCGTTTTCAGTTTTCCAATTTTCCTTCATTATTTCCTTCGTTATCAGTTTTCCAATTTTCCTTCTCCATTCCAATCATGTGTTCTGATCAATATTTCTTCTTTATTACTCCATACCCATAATTTATATCCTACCCATTCTTTCATATAACCAGTTCTCACCCTCTCGGTTTCTCTTCTTTTTCCTATCGTCTCCACCGTATCTTCTTCCTCACTCACCTCACTCTTTTTCTGTAACCTCATCTTCTAGAAAGATCCCACTACCCTTCAGAAGCTTTTTCCTCTCCATCACTTCCCCTTTCTCCTCCAATGTGCTTAATCTTATTAATACCGGTCTTTCCTTTTTCTTTCCGTCTATTTTACATATTCTATACTCTTCCGTAATACTTATGTCATTATGTATTTTAACAAACACCTCCCATTTATTGCATCAATACCCTTCACCTCCGCTTATATTTTGTTTCTTCTCTTTACGCTGTCTATCGTGATCCCTGCCTTCCAATTTTCTTACTCTACATTCCATCTCAGATTTTTCCTTAAGCCACTTGATCCCCCAAAGTCTTTTCCCCCAAACTCCTTTCTGTTGTTTTTATTGTCTATTTTTATCTCCTTAATTTCTTCTAAATTTGTATGCTGTATAGCAGTTTTGAAATTATGTACATAGATTTGTGTCATCCTGAAGAAAAAGTTTTTTAACTGTGCGCGAATAATTTTTTTAAATATATTATTAAAACTAAAACGCAATATTTTATTAATATAAGTTTATATATTTTATGTTGATTAAAGTCAGTAAATTCTTGAGAGATTTTTTTTATTTAAAATTGTTTAAAACAATACCATTGAGTTTTTATGTTACACTTCTTTTAACCATAAAGTTTCGTTAGTACATTATAAATTTTAGAAATTGTATGGAATTTTTTAATATTGAAAGTTCTATAAGCCTATTGCTATAGCCTATCTTTCCAAATAATTACGGTTTTTCATTCTAATTGGATAATGAACCTTTTTCCTTTAGGCAATCCTATGGCCTATTGTACCGCGCGAGCAATCATAGCCGGTAAAGCTGAATGCCAATTGGACGTGGATTGTCCAAGTAAACTTGCTTGCATTCAACGTACATGCGTCAATCCATGCGTAGTTTTATCACCCTGCCATCAGACAGCTCATTGCTCTGTAGTTGATACCGTACCAGTGCGTACAATGGTTTGTACTTGTCCACCTGGTTTTACAACACAAAAGGATGGCGAATGCTCGGCGATGATCATCCCAAGTCCACCTGGTTGTATTAAAGATGATGATTGTCCGAAAAACGAAGCATGCGTAAATCGCTTGTGTAGAAATCCGTGCAGGTGTGGCATCAATGCTGCATGCTTCGTACAGAATCATCGGCCAATTTGTTCATGTGAGATTGGCTTTGAAGGAAATCCGAACATTGCTTGCAGGTAATTTAATTTTTTTCATTATTAATGTTAAAATGGCCATTCCTGCTTTAGATACCAACTTGCTACCTTTTTATTATATACCTTATTTAACACTTCAATAGATGTATTCAACAATTTTATAAATAATTTTATTTAAATAGAACCATCGGTTGTCGTATTGATTCGGAATGTGACAGTGGTAAGGCTTGTATCAATAGCAATTGCGTAGATCCATGCTTAGTACGAAATCCATGTGGCCCAAATGCGGAATGTTTTATTGCATCACCCACTTCTACAACAGCACTTCAACTGCGGAATGCACAATGTCGTTGTGCAAGTGGTTATCGCGGTAATCCGTTTGAACGATGCACACCGATTGGTTGTCAGTCGAATGCTGATTGTCCAACAGATAAACGATGTGCTCCATCGAGCGGTCATTGCGTTAATCCATGCATTTATCCCGAAGATGGTAAAGCAACCGCATGTGCGCTTAAAGCTGAATGTCGTGTACAAAATCATATTGCGATATGTAGATGCCCACCCGGTTATGAAGGTAAATGAATTTAGTAGATGGCATAACTATTTTATTACATATCAATTTTTATATTTGAAGATACAAATACAATAAAAGTTTGGTATTCAACCCAAAAAAGGCCTATAACAATTCACACCTTGATTTACCTATCTACATTTGTTTATGTTTTACTAAGATGTTAATTATTCAAATGTATTTTGCATCGGCGGGGTTGAATTAGCCCACAAGTCAAGTTAAATAGAAATAGATTTCAAAAGAACGTAATATCACTAAGCATTACATTAATCTAAATATATTTTCAAACTCTTGGGAAACTGTTACAATTTTTGAAAATACTTACTTCTCTTTCGTGGAATGCATTATGTATCTAGTAAAATTGTTTGCCACCTTAAGAAAACAATACGTAAGATATTTGATCAACTACACTTTGTGGCCAAAAGCAAATTTTAATATAGATTAATGACAAAAATGACCACACATCTAATAACATTGTTACGTTATATTTTTGTCGATGATTTTTAGCTCCAAACGTGACTGGCAAGAGAGAATCCTTTTAATGGGATACGCAACGATTCTCTCCTACACACCGAATCTGCTCGTATAATAATTGCAAAATGCTCTTACCCACTTTAATTTATCTACTACGAAATGACGTTATAATCCCTAGTTTCCATACACTGTTGAGAATTAAATACAAGACTTAGTAATTCTTAACGTTGCCAGCCTTGTATTGAATTTTATCTGACTCAGTCAACCAACATTGTAATTAAACGACAAACAGTGCCGCACAGCCCTGACAACTACCAATCCATCTTCTTAGTCAAGGCTGTTTGAATAAAACAGATGCATAAATTCAATTCACTATACTAATAACGATTTGATTAATGTTACATGCAAATAAACAATAATTATTCGTACATTCAAAATAAATTAAGCCGCATCAAAATAATGAAATAAAATAATATTTGTATTCGATTACTCAGTGCAACTAGATTAATAAACATGGCGTCCAAGTTTCGTCAAATACATTCCCCAATTATTTATAAAATAATGTTCCTTACAGGTTTTGTCGTTCCCACCATCACAACCTTATTTTAGAATTATACACCGTTACTTTATTAATTCATTTCAATTTATTTCTACTAAATAGACTCGTGGTATAATTTTATATAATTTACTATATGTGACTACTAGGAATTATTATTTTCCATACCAAACTACTGAAGATTATTTTATCACTTGATTAATCAAGATTTTATTTAGAATTAATTATAATTTAATTTAATTCATGATGTTATTTCAATTTCTTTTTACCGGCTATATTTTTCTTTGAGAGCTGTGTCTTTTATTGCTTTCTTTGACTAGCTAACTTCCTGCCAATATTAGAAACGATATCTCATTACTTCACCTCTTCTTATGGTAAATTGAATTCAGCTAATCCTAATTTATTTGTACTTGATTAACCTGTAACCTATTTTGTTTTAAGTGCTATCGCCATGATTAATGTAAATCCAATCAGATATGCTTTCTTTAGTCACACTTATACGGTATCGCGCAGTACGTTTTCACTTACTATTGATTGATTACCAATCAGATCGATTTACCCAAACATTCGTTGACAACTTTATAAAAATTATTTCTATAAATACATTTGTACTTATAGAAATAATTTTCAGTAGGCTGAAAACTAATGCTGAGGGTAGGCTGAAAACTAATGCACACAAGCTTGTAGAACACGTACAACAATAAATAGCAAGATCGGGCAAAAAGTATATTAAACTACAATTCTTAAGCTTCAAAATGATATATTTATTTTTCAACATAGTCACCTTTAAAGCTAACACATTTCTCCCAACGTATAACAAGTTTTTTCATGCAATCACTGAAAAATTCTTCCGACTTTTCTCGAATACAGGACTTGACAGCTGCCTTCACCTCATCGTCTGAGGCGTAATGATTACCCTTGAGTTGTCTCTTGAGTAGAGGAAAAAAATAAAAGTCGCAAGATCGGGGGAGTACGGAGGGTGTGGAATCGGTTCAAACTTCAGGCTTCGCAGAGTCTCTGCAGTTGCGCCCGAGATGTGTGGACGAGCGTTGTCATGTTGCAAGATTACTGGCTCCAGGCTGCCTCTAACACGACAAACTCGACGTCGGAAGTGTTTTAGAGTTAGTATGTACTGAGAAGAATTTACCGTTGCCCCTCGTTCCAGAACCCATGACTCGAACCTATGACCAGAACCCATGACCCATGACTCGTTCCCCGTCACAATATTCAAAAGAAAGTCGTCTCCTTCGTCACGATAGCGCTGCAAAAGTTGCTTGCAGTATTCCAATCGACGCGGTTTGTTCTTGTCTGTGAGACGGTGTGCTACCCCTCATGCACAGATTTTACGGTATCCCAATTGTTCAATACTGAAGCCGACACGTTCCTTAGATACTCCAATCTAGTTTGCGATACGCTTATGAGTGATTCGCCGGTCATTTTGAATCAAATCGTCGACGAAGTTGCGATATTTATCGTTTATGGCAGTAATCGGACGTCCTCTGCGAGTTTCATCAATAATTATGGCTTTTCCAGGTTCGCATTAAGAAATTTTATTACCCATCGATTCACATAGATCTATCAACAGCATCGTCACTATAAACATCCTTTAAGTGATGATGAATCTCAGTAGGAGTCACTTTTTCAACAGCTACAAATTCGATAACAGCACGCTGTTTAACTCACGTTGACATTGCATTAGAACACGTTTCCATACTTTCGCTTCTCATAATAAACTGGATGAATTCAATGACCTCAAACCTGCGCGTGCATATAGTGGGGGAATGTCACTTCTACATTCGACGTGACGCGCTTCTGAAGGCCCTTTCGTAAAACTTATTTTCGGAAAGACTGCCCGTAGACGACTTGTTTTTTTTGCAACTAGTTCGTCTTGCAAACAAATCGCATACGTAATAACAACGTTTCACCAAATCAAGCTGTCCTGAATTATTTATGTGACTTACAAGTATCAACCGTACAAAACTATTTACCATAGAACTAAATTAAAATGAGCATATATTTCCTCGTTACGATATGCTCTAATTATTATAAATTATATAGGTAACCCGTATGTTGATTGTCGTCGAGAGCCACAGCCCGAATGTCGTTCGGATCCCGACTGTCCGCCACGTTTAGCTTGTCTAACAAACAAATGCAAGAATCCATGTGATGCATTACAGCCATGCCGAACACCGGCACGGTGTGATGTTGTTTTCGATTCGAGTCCAATTCGAACAATGACATGTATATGTCCTCCTGGATATATCAGTAGCGGTAGTGGAACGTGTGCTCCAACACAACCCGTACGAGAAATCGGTGGCTGTACTACGGATAAGGTAAATAGTATTTGTATTTCGCATCAGATAAATAAATAATATGTTTTGTTATAATGAGACGACATTGCAAAATATTTTCCATTTAGGTTCTTTAATAGAATGCTATTTATGTTTAAGGAATGTCCAACGAATAAGGCATGTGTAAATGGCATTTGCCGTGACCCGTGCGCTTGCGGACGTAATGCTGAATGTCGTATCAAAGATCACAAACCGGTCTGCACCTGTCGGCAAGGTTATGAAGGCGATGCGGATACCGAATGCGTTCGAATCGGATGTCGGACAAATGATGAGTGTATTAGCGGGCGAGATGCTTGTGTCAATCGACAGTGTGTACCAGTATGCGCAGTAGATGGTAAGTTTATATAATTTCATTTCTTTTTTCGACCTTGTTGCTAAATACGAAAGAAATATTTACTTTAGCAAAAAGTAATAGAACGTTGAACAAAAACGAACTTTTTATATAAACTTTATACAGAATGTAAGATTACAATTTGTATAAGTTCCGGACTTCTTTAAGGGTTTCTTGGAAATTAGAGTTTGAATCTGTCATTGCTTTTGTGAAATCCATAATATAGTACTTTCAGTACCAGGTTTTTGAATTACATTTTTCTTACATATATGGATGAAATTTTTAAAAAAATGTTTCTTAGCTTCTTTGTTTGTATTAGTAGCTCCCACGGCTTTTATAATACTCCTTGTTGGTGTTTCAGTTGTAAAATCGCAGATTTATGTATTCGCAGATTTATGTATTCGCAGAATGCATAATTTTCTTTTTGTGCAGGTTTTTATTTTCTTTCTTTTTCATTTGAAGTAGGTGGAGAATAATCAAATAACGGACAGTACCCGGTGCACGAAACACTACGGTATTTGACCCATTAACTTCTACGCCTCGTTGACAATTTGGTTCAGGTTGTTGGAAAGTTTATTAAAGTGGATGTGTCATCCTCTTCAGTCTGGGACTATTATTTGAGTAGATTTATTAGTGCGCTGAAGGACACATTACTTGCCGGCAGTATGTGCTGTAGTATTCACTTTACAATTAGGAGTAACTTGCAATACCTGGATCACAGGTTTTTGTGGGGTTTGGTAGACATTTATGCTCTGACGGCGTTTGATTGCTTTGTTTTGTTTGTATTTCTTTGCTTTTGTTATTTTATTTTATTTTTTATGATCTATAATTTTTGGGTATATATAACATTAATTTGCTGCACTCCAGTGGAATCTAACTGTTTAATAAGCTACTATATTCTCTTCAGCGTTACGCCTGTGTGGATAGGTGGACCTACGATGCTTTAGACTGCCAGAAATAGGATTTGCTTAGCATACTCGTTTAAAATATAACATTGTAGTCTGATGAATTAATTACGGTCGAATACAGAATTTTGGTGTTATAGGTGTGTTGGAGTGTTTTGAAATCGTTTACTTTAGGACAGAGATTAAATTGGCACGTAGTTTGACTTTCGCAAAAATTTGTTTATGTTGATACTCCAGTTGAACGTTTGATTAAACGTATAGCACACCATCTTGGTGCGATTTTTGGTAAAATGTGGGTGCTAAATTAAAATGCTTGGGTTTGGTGTGACGCGCCATTTCTATTTAGGGCGTGTGACGTGCCATAATTTGCTCGACGGTTAGGTTTTTTTTTATTAATTTTAGTTAATTCCTCAGTATCAAATTTTAATTGTAGCGTATTTAAAATTGACATAATTATCATACATTTTTTAACTGAGTAAGT
>WYDF02109078.1:0-10433 GCA_009867245.2 Adranes taylori
CCTGACCTGATCCTGACCTGATCCTGACCTGATCCTGACCTGATCCTGACCTGATCCTGACCTGATCCTGACCTGATTCTGACCTGATTCTGACCTGATTCTGACCTGATTCTGACCTGATTCTGACCTGATTCTGACCTGATCCTGACCTGATTCTGGCTTGATCCTGGCTTGATCCTGGCCTGATCCTGACATAATCCTGAACTGATCCTGACTGAATCCTGACCTTGACTTGATCTTCACCTGGTCCTAACCTGATCCTGATCTGATTCTGGCCTAATGCTAACTAAATCCTGACCATATTCTTACCTGATGCTAAGCTGTTTGCTATCAAATGATAGCTGATTCCTAATAAATAAGAAATGTAACGATGCTATTATGCCTGTATTGAACATTAATATAAAATTTTGAACATGCATGCATATACCGAAATTTCGTTGACATTGAATTTGAAATATTCATATTCATATATAGAAACCTTAATCTTAGATCTTGACGTGACTAAAATCGCAAGAAGGTATTCATAATATTTTTATGCTTACTCTAGTATGAGATGTTTACTATTAATTGAATTTATTTGGAATAAAACTGAAACCGAAAGTGACAATTTTTCGGAACCGGAAATGAATTTTTACAACCAGAAGTTGCCCTTTTTCCGGACCGAAAAAGAATTTTCGCAACCGGAAGTTGCTGGCCGTAAAAGACAATTTTCTGGACCGGAAATCAATTTCTACGTCCGGAAGTTGTTGGCCGGAAGTAACTTTTTTCTATACCAGAAGCGAGCAACTCTAGCTTCATCAACTGGTATTTTATATAGTATATACAATACGTCATCTATAAACATTGAACACATTATGTCTTATGTAGTATATATACATAATGCTAGCAGTGTGCACTTACCTTACAAAGGGTGTGAGGAGCTCAAATATTTGTTAGTATCATTCATATAAAAAAAATCAATATGTACCTTGAGCGCGTCGCACGCTCACACACGCAACGATTTTAAAATTGATGTTTTTTAAATTTAGCGCCATTTCAATTCTCTGTACCATGTTTTAAAATGCTAAACCGCAAATGTCCTGTCGTTAGCCATATTGTATTTTTAAATGACAGTTGTCAAATTCAATGAGCTGTCAACGACTTCATTGCCTGTCAATGCCACCATGTTGCTTTTTCGTTTAGAACAAGTTAAAATAAGGTCTCGGCGGGTTGTCGGCTGTTTATACTGCGTTAGCGCCTACTACTCAAGGAAAAGTCTAGTAGTACACCAAAAACCAAAATTGCTCAGAAGCTGCCACCTAAACAAGTGTTCAAAGTGTTCACTAATTTATTACTTTATTAAAGCGACAAGAATAGAAATTGTATTGTCTAATATTGGATTTGTGGATGAAGTACGTATAAATTTTAAAATAATAAGTAAACAAGCAATAGACGTTAATGGGGTAAAAACTTTAGTGTCCACATAATAACATAAGCGAAACCCCTGGAAGAAAAACGAAATTAGAGAGAGAACTAAAATAGTTACAACCAATCCCAACACATCTCACACAGCTCTTATCTGTTTCGTAAATCATAAACATAAAGCGATGTTGTAAGTTTGCAATAAACAGTTCATTGATCTTATTGTTTAGTGTGTATTTTAAACAAAAAACATAAGCTGCTAAGTAAACAAATTTTTTATTTTCCATATTATCATTTTGAACAGTATAATGTGTATTTTCTTTATTAGATGGTACACTTTGAATAGACTGACATTTTATTTACGTTAGAAGAGAATTATTTTCAACAGTAAAACACATCAACACACATGCAATAGGATTTATAATTTTATTCCTTCGTTGATCGTTAAAGCTTGAGTTTTATTTTGTTCAAATTGAGTTGTTTGAGTTTTACATAAACTAAATTTTATATAAACAATGAGTAATTCTAAAAAAGTTGTTGAGTGAAAATGTGGAGTGTATTGCGCGTGTACATACAGTAAGAAGCGATTTTATATGAAAGTAGAAAAGTCTATATAGTTCTATAGATTTCCATTAGAATCGGCTATGTAAGAATTAAATTGTAAAGAAGTATCGACATAAATGTATATTTATTTACACCAACAAAAATATAAGCACTCCAAGCAAAGAACCGAAAATTAATGATTTTAATGAATTTTTCTAAACCTTATACAATTAACACAAACTCTTCCAAATATAAAAACACATATCTTTCCATTTAGTTTTTAGTTTTCCTGTATAGACATGAAACATATGTAGTATGAAATATTTATATTAGTTGTTTTATTTTGTAATTTAATTGTATTGAATATGTTTATAACATTTGATCATCGTGATTTGATGTCTATGATAGCTTACTTGTTATAAGTGGTAATTACAGTGTTCTCTTTGCGAGTTTGTGAAAGCTTTTCTGAATTTGTTTCTCGAACTTGTATTTGGCTGAGCTATAGCAATTAGTATTTGCTGAAGTTTTTTTAATTAAATCATGATTGATTGATTAATTCGATTAAATCGTACCTGCCCATTAGTTGTACCCGCCAAGCGATTAGAAATGATTAGTTGTTGATAGATTCTTTTGACATATTTACACAAAGTTATTATGTCCAAAAATACACTTCTTATAGTGGAGTGTTATAATGTTTAACTGTAATGTTTTGGACTTGTCAATGACTTAATTTCACATTGTCGTTAGATTTTTCTCACAGGTCTATACGTTTTATTTGGAGATTTAGGGCCGTAATTTCCTAATTAGTTTAGGCTGGTAGATCGATGAAAACACAGCTATTTCGTTGACGACTGGTTCCATTTCATTTATTTAGAGCCGTAACCCTTTTAAGACTGATTTGGGGCATATTTTTTCTAAATCAATGTAAACAAATAGAAATCCAATTGAGAAGATTGAAATAAATTAAACAAAGCGAGAATCCAAAAATTATTTTAATTGAATTCGTAATATCTTGAAAACTAAATCAATGAACAATTGTTCAAATGTCTTGTTGACATGTTTTGGGAATGACAATTATCTCTTCATCAGAACTTAATTTCAATGTGCTTCAACGGTCACATGTTTTAAATTTTAAATGTTATTTTTGGAAAGAATTTTTACTTCATAATTAAATGTTAACTAAACATTCTTTTACTAATTAAATTCCATTATAGGAACTTTAATAAATGACATTAGTAATTTATTAGCACTTAAACTTTGAGTTTCACTCTAGCTCGCATCATATTTGTAACGGAATGTAAAGTTGATGGGTACATGGTTTTTAATTTTGCAAAGGTTATTTATTACATCTACACGGGTTTCAAAAATATCTTTTATGGATAATATTTCAATTGCAAACTGAAACATTATTATTTCAATTGAGAATAAGATGTTCCTGTGTTGGAGCCAAGTAAGTAAAATAAATTAAACAAGAGTATTCCAAAAATTCCATTTTAATTCAATTCGTAAGATGCTGAAATCAATCAATTGTCTTGTTGATATGTTTCGGGAATGATAATCATCCCTTCAACAAAACTCAATTTCAATGTGCTTCAACGTTCACATGTTTGAAATTTTAAATGTTATTTTTGGAAAAAAGTTTTGCTTTATTTTAATATTAATTTATTACCACTAAACTTTGAACTTCGTTCTGGGTCGCGCCATATTTGTAACAGAACTTTTGTTGATTGAACAATTGTTGATAGATTTCGTTTTTAACATCTTACGAATTCAATTAAAATAAAGATTTTGTAATACTCTCTTGTTTAATTTATTTCAATCACTTGCCTCCAACTCTGGAACAACTTATTCTCAATTGAAATAAATTGAAATGAAATAACAATTGAAATGAAATATTATCAATGATATTTTTGAAACCCTTGTAGATGCAATAACCTTAGCAAAACTAAACACCATTCACCCACCAATTTTACGTTCCGTTACAAATACAAACTTTAAATGTTACAAATTTTAATTTATTATTTTCCCAAAAATAACATTTAAAATTTTAAATATATGACCGTTGAAGCACACTGAAATTAATTTCTGATGAAGGGGTGCTTGTTATTCTGGAAACATGTGAACAAGACAATTGAACAATTGTTGATTGATTTCGTTCTCAATATCTTACGAAATCAATTAAAATGGAGTTTTGGAATATTCTCTTGCTAAATTTATTTCAAACAAAAATTAGTTTGAGGTTAAAAGACCTTTAACGGTTGATTTTAACCGAATCGAACATGGAAACTCACATAGTATGAACTATGTTGGTCGAACGTTTTAGTTTTTATTAATTAATCTAATAAATTGATAATTTTTATTATGAAATAGTTCTGATGTGATATTGTCCAGCTTGATGTTTTATAAAAGCATTGTAATTGCTAGATTTAAACGTTTAATCCAGAACGAAATCCAGCATTTTGCGACTAGGTCACTAAAGGACGAAAGGATAATTTTGAGTTGGTACGATTGTTTGATCAGCTTTCAGGTGTGGTCGCTTAACTAATTTCGGAAAGTAGTGTTTTTCCTTTCAACGCGGTGTCAAGAAGATGTCCAGAAGACAAATTGGCTTCAGCTCCTGACTCCAGCAGCTCCAGAAGCAAGCAACCGTCGTGGTTCAGTGGAATTTAGTACACTAATCTTGTCAGCGTGGATTTTAGCCTTTGGAGTTTTATTGCAAAGTCACCGGACATGTCGTTCGTGCATGAGTGAGCTGTCCAGGATGCTGGCGTGAAAGATCGGCCACGAGCATCGTTCAGGCCACAGCCATTGTTTCGGTGTTGTACCTGTTCGTGGTTTGGCGTTGGACCTGGTCGTTCATCACTAGGAGGTAGCAGTGAAAGCAGTTTCATGTACTATATCTGTTTTTAAATATTTTTGGATTTGGATTGTCTTTTTTCTAACCTTATTTATATATTTACTATTATTATCTTTCATCCGCGTAAATTTAAATTCATTTGAAGGGTCCAATGATTCTATCCAAACAAGACTCAAGCCAAAAGTGAAATTCAATATTTTTACACATGTGTACCGAAAAAATAAACGAAGAACTAAATAAATTCTAGATCGAGAATATTTGAAATAAAACAGCCAGTTTCCTTTGCTGAATAAATGAAGTTTATTAATTTGGGATTAAAGTAAATAAAACACAGAACATGAAGAACATACAAAACAAATATGAAAATTAGGAGGATCAGAATGAGATTATGAAAGTCATAAATGATGAAAAAATTATTAAAGAGATTTAAAAAATGAAAGAAAGAGTGCAATTCGACCAGATGGAAGTTCTACTAGGTGTGGAGTTGTTTAAAAAGCTGGGTATGGTGGCGATAGTAAGAGGATTCAAGAAAATATGGCGAGGAAAAGAGAGGACTCCTGATGCAATATTTTTAATTTCTTAAGAAATTTTATAATGTTTTTGTATAATGTAATCAAAACTGTTATTTTTTTAATTTGATGCAGAGAAGAGGGAGAGACTATTTCAATATTTAAGAGAGGTGACAGAACAGACGTGAGCAATTAGAGGGATTACTATAATGAATGGGTTATACAGATCGATTGGAAGGATAATGCATTAATTGGAAAGATGAAAGGATTACAAGATTTTTAATACAGAAAAATGTGTTGCAGAAAACCAACATGAGTACATGACCAGTAGAAGTACTGTCGACAATCTTGTAATATTAAACAGTTGTATAAAAATGAAAAGTGATAATCTATTCATGATGTTCCTAGACCTAAGAGGAGCATTTGACAACATTCTAAGGGATAATCTGTGGAAAAGAATGACAAAAAATAGCTAGGGTTAAAGGAGGAATGTACAAGAGAACAAAGTTTAAAGCAAGAGTGGAAAGCCATGCGTTAGAATAGTTTGAAAGCAAACACGCACTGTGTTGATTTCCTCGTAGAAATAATATCAAAATGTTAACTGGTCACGCCCCTCTGAAGGTAATTATTAAGAAAATTGGGCCAAATATTGCTGAAGAAGAGTGTAGGCTATGTCTGGAGGAAACAGTTCAACATCTTATGTGAGTGTGTAGCATTGGCATCCAGAAGGAGAGATTATTTAGACCGACGACAAATATCTTCGACTGGTGTGACTAAAAAATCCGAGAACGTACAATAAGGCGTATGGCTGCAGTACTATGGAGCGGCATAGATCGATATTTAACCATCTTATACGCTAGAATATACAAAAATTTGATCACTTTCAAAATTCCATATTTTAGGATGTAAGCTAAAAATATGTTGGCTATTTAAAGAAACTGACTTCATTTTCAAACACAGGAATTTATGTTACAAGGTGGGGCAAAGCAAAGCAACTTGCTTAATTAAATTTGGTGCCCTAAAGCGATGGTTGCTCCAAGGAGAGTGAGAGAAGGTGCATTCTAGTGAACGGGGTGCAAAGTTGTAGCTGCGCTTAGTTTAGTCAGCATCATGAAGTGGATCGCGTTCGCTGTCGAGGCATACTTTTATAACGGCCGCTCAATCATCGCCACGCAACGTGCATTCCGTACACATTTCAATATTGCGCCCCGTGATCGTGCTCCTGGCCGACAGTCGATTATTTCATGGATAAACAACTTTAGGGAATCTGGTGATCTAAAGAAAAAAAAACTTGGGTTTCCACGAACAACGAAATCACCCCCAAACATTGACATTGTAAGACTTTCTGTTTTGCGATCACCTCGGCGCTCTACCCGCAAACATGCTGCTGCTGTTGGGTTGTCTGCTCATTCTGTGAGCTCAATCCTTCATAAAAAACTAAAATTTCATCAATTGGTTGTGGTTCAGGAATTTAATCCGCCTGATTTTGTTGCTTGGGAATATGCATGTGCGGCGCTTCTTGGCATGCCTCACGGCACACTTGTTTTCTTCACTGACGAGGATCACTTCCATCTTTCGGGATGTGTAAATAAGTAGAACATGCACTAGTGGAGCCCTAATAACCCAGATAACTTCATCAGCGTCTCCTACATTCGCAATGTGTAACTGTTTGGCATGCACTATGTTGAACTAGATGGTGTTCAAAGAATTAAATTGCTGCCCGTCGAAGATGTATTATTATTTATTATAAAAATGTAAATTACGAATAGTAAATAAATCCATACTGAAACTAAGATTCATCATTTAATTGGAAAGTAAAACGTTTTCAGGTATTAAATATTTTATCCAAGAGCCACTTGAAATAAAAGTTTGATACAGGAAACGTTGGTAATATGAAACCTACAGGTAATATAAAAGTTTAATCTGATCATGTGTGCTGCGGAATTTTAGCTTCCTATTTAATAATATGATGATGCTGTCTGCTTAGAATATTCTCTGAGCATAATTTGTGCGTTCTATGTACCCATATGTTTTCCTTCCCGGTATTTCACAAGGAATGTTGGTGTTACAGTAAATCGAATTCAAGTATCAGTACAAAGTAATCACTACAAAACAGTAATCACAATAGAGGGAATTACAGACCCGATGCTCATTCGTATATCTTTGTAGATCAGCGCCTTGATAAGTATGTAAATAAACATTTTAACGCCACGTTTCTGAAGTATTTTTTTAAAATTATTGTTCTTTTTTCGCTTTGTATCATGCATCTGCAAAGAAGCTCAACTGCAGCATCTTTAGAAATACGACCTCACTTACGAGATCCTTCTTCAGGCAGATGTCTTGCAAACTGTTCAACTGACTTGCTAACTGTTCAACTTTGGTCTCACAAGTAGGTATGGTCCTAATATAGTTTACTAGGAAAGGTCTAGCGTCTCCCATGACTCCAATGATGAAGACTTTCAATTTGATGGAATGGCGCGGAGATTGGATCATTAACTCGCATAGCAATTCGTAATATTTGGCCACTTTTTTTTGTTCCTTAATTTAAATATTTATATCAGAAAATCGTAGTTCTAAACGATTTTAACGGCGTCATTTGTACCCGGCGACGAGGGTACAACCAGGACTTTGTCTATACCGTAAGAGTGACGTGAATCGAAATATAGCACTTTTAATGCGGCGGGATTTATTGAATGCTAGCGCACACTGGGATGCGGAAAGTATATGAATTAGCGTTTCTGACTCAGTTGAGACTTTCCTGCTCGGCAGTTCCAATCTGACACCTCTACAACCATTATATTCTTACGGTACGCAAGTGTGTTTATAACACCACCTTGGCAACAATGGCGTAGGGAGCCTTATTGTCGCCCGGGGCACAATAGCTTTTTGGCCCGGGGTATGATACCGATTCTGATTCGCACGAAAGTATGCTCGAAATATAACAAAAGGACACATCCTGGATAATAAACTATATTGTTGTCTAGTCTAAGTTGTGAATTTTAGACTGCATTTTAGAGTGTTTTAATAAAACATAATACATCAAGGCTCATTACTTTATTGTTCAGATTGCGAGTTTATGACTCCATGCGTTAAAGAACTGCGTTAAAAAACTCCCAACGACGGTTGCATCTTGGCGATATAATATATCATTGTTCGAGTTGCGAGTTCAAAAGTATACAAATGATTTCTATCGTTTCTTCAGAAATCTTGTCTCGAATTACTGCAAGTTCACAGAACCCTTCTTTAAAATTTATTTTTGGATCTAGTAAGCTAAGCTGCGCACATCTGCGAATTGTTCTGCCCTATGCAGAAAAACAAACTTCCCGGAGCTCAATTATTATTTTTCAGAAATCGGTCAAAATAAAAAATGAAATTTTCCAGGAAATCTTATTTGTTTTGGAACCATTTTGTGCCTTTTTGCAAATGACGCTTGGGGCATGATACCTTTCGCTACGCCACTGGCTGGCAAGCAAGAATAAATCGATCAGTCTTAGATCACAGGCCAGCAAATCTTAAAATACCGAATGTTAATTGTGCTGAAAGCTCCAACTCGGCATTGATATTATAAAATTGGCCATGCATAGATTTATCCAGATGGATTTTGTTAGCCTCAATATCTAACTCCATCACATTTATTGCTTCGCCACTATTAGCCTGCATATCTGTCGAAATCGATAGTCCAAAGGATTCGGAAGCCTTTCTTGCAGCCTTATATAAAAATGATCCCACAGCCGCTAATATGTGCTCCTGCTCAAATTTCATAAGAGGGTCATATACGTTGTTGATTACCCTCTTAGCCATTCCTCTTAGCATATGGCGATGCATTGACTCAATACTCATTGACATGCATTGACTCATTGACTGAATACTTATTATTATTATTATTTTTTTTTTACAATCATTAAAGTGGACAATAGCTAGAAATTATTTTGGTCCACGTTACTCATTGATTTTCTTTCCTTGGCCTCGTGAAATCATCTGTGCGTGAATTCGCTTACCCAATTGTTCCATGGTCCCCATATTTTCCTACGGCGCGGACAGCTTCACTGTACGCTTTGGCGCGGTTTGCTGCCTTCTTGACTTATTTGTACCCCGCTGCCGCTTCTGAGTTACTTTTTCCCGTATCCGCTTTGCATACATTGAGGTCCCTGAATCTTACACTTCTTTCCCAAGTTTAATTTTTTAACTTTCATAGGAACCGAGATATTTAATGTAGTATAATAGTTGTTTTCGAAAAAATAGATCTCAAAGTTCTCAAAATAAAATGCAATAACCGGTAAATAAGTTAAATTGTAATTTTACGAAAAAATGGAGAATTACAATAAAATTGAACGAAAATTGAACGAGCTTTTGGTAGCCTATACAATAAAGTTTATACAAGTATGCTATATTTTATAGTTCCTGAGATATAGCGAAAAGTTTGTAAACTTTTAAACGTGGCAACGTCTCGTTCTACACCAGTTTCAGCCATGGCACTAATTTCTTTCGACGCATAATAGAAGATAGGTCATATCTTTGAAACGATAAGTTAGATCCATCATATGTGGTATCACTTTAAATAGAATTACAAAGGCTATTGAAATGTATAAAAATATACAGGGTGTTACTAAAAAAAGTTTTTTGAAAAAAAAATGTATTGCTCAAAATTAGTTCAGTATATTTAGTTGTTCGTATCGGTTCAATTGAGATTTCTTAGAGATACGTATGATCCCTGAGTTTAATTTTTCCAACTTTTTATGAAACTAAGATATTTAGAGCAGAATTTTTTTTTTCGATACTAAGTCGTCTGTCTTTTTTAAACTCACCTAATCGTTTAAATATTAAAGGAGCTTTCGATACAAGAAAATTAAAAAAAATTACTATAAAACTTTTCGAGAAAATGAACAGTAAAGTTTTCAAAGTGAAACTCCCTATATATATGTTAGATTGTAATTTTAGAAAAAAATGTTTCCAATAAAATCGAAGGGCCTTTAGGTAGACTATAAAACAAAGTTTATTTGAATATCCTATCTTTTATGGTTTTTAAGATATTTTGAGAAACATTCTCAAACTTTGAACGTTGCAACGTCGCGTTCTGTTTAAGACAGAGACATCGGACTTCTTTTGATCGACGCATAATATGT
>WYDF02109089.1:0-10433 GCA_009867245.2 Adranes taylori
GACAAAGTTAGACGTTTATATATATATATATATATATATATATATACATATATATATACACATATTTATGGCTAAATAATACCATTATTGTCCAAAAACTGAGCCATGTAAATTATTTCAAGTAATTATTATGAGATTGTATAATATTATGACATTGGTATAATTTTGTTATAAAAAGTATACAGCAAATGAACCAAAATACGGGGTCCCTACCATATAATTTTCCAAATAATTTTAGATAAAGAAGTATTTTGGGTTACTGGTTAAATTTATCAAAAATTATATTTCTCAAGTCTACTTTTACTATATGTTGTATTGCAGAAAAGCCACAAAAATAGAATCCGGACTATTACAGCCAAACACCCCACGCGCGCAAAATGATACATACACTGATGTCACTCCATATAAAGCATTCAAGGAAACTTAAAACGTTTTAAAAACTACGATCATGAATTTTTCAATTAGTTTTAATATTAGGTTCTAAACTTAAAACATGAACATTTTGATTGAAAAGTTTTCGGTCAAGTCAAAGAAAAGTTTTGTAAAACTTAAAAATAACAGAATATTCTACCAAATGATAATTCATAAAATTTTACTTGAGGACCCTATATATACTTTTCGAAACAGATACAATGTAATTAGACAGTTAAGAAACGAGTAGGGGAGAAATGTAGTTGTTTAATGACGCAATAGGGTAGTAAGAGGCACATAATGCCTTGTGAAACGTATGCCTCTCCATTGTGGATACAACTAGTGGTCACGTGACTTCAGAAATGTGATTTATGTCAATAAAAGAAATTGTATTAACTGCCAATTTATTTTAATAGTTATACGCAGTATTGCCAATGTTAATATAAATCATTTGATTTATTGAAATTCGAACATAACTGATTTATGAATCTCTCTGTGTATACTTCTTTTAATTGTGAGCTTATTTTCAACTTCACTACACCTATCAGAGCTGCCCCAAAATCGTCACTAGTTTTAGAATAACTGTTTAAAAAGTTGAAATATTCAGACCAGTTGTCGCGCAATATTTTGCTTAATGATTAATTTGACAACGCTTGGTTCTAAAACTAATAAATAGAATTATTTTAGAAAATGTTAATTATATGTTATAAGACAGCACTTTATTTCTAAATGTAACAACATTAGTCACAAACTGCCACTTTAGGTTTGTTTGCAGTAGACCCGCGATAATCCGACAAATGTTTTGGAAGGTGGTGCGGATTATCAAATTTATTGAACTATAGAGTGCTGTCACCGACCCCTAAACGTTTTGAAAATGTGTACCTTGTAATCCAACAATTTATAAAATTGGTAAGCGAGCAACACGTCGCTGGTGCCGAGTCAGTTAAGCGGAAATGAGAATCAATTAGCACTAATGAATCGAGATCTTTTAAAATTAGAATTGTCGCGTAGTAAAATCATTCATCATTATAATGAAATTATCATAATATTTATAATTATTAAATTACAATCACAAAAATAAAATTAGTTAAAAAAATAACAATGTATAATCAAGTGTCAATTATTAATCGATTGTTAATGGAAGTAAATTTTATTTGTCTGTATATTTATTATGATGATAATGGTGATTATACAATTAAATTCTATTCGATTTTTTTTACACTTGGAAATTTAATTATCACGATTTAATAGGTCTTTAATAGATCAGCTTCAAAAATATTAATTAAAACCAGCCGAAATTATAATTACTTCTGTAAATTTTTTGATAATCTATGTTATTTAGAAATGAGTCAATTAAATGTTGTTCTTTTAAAATCTGTTTAAAATAAAAAAATTTTAAACTTCTATTTATATTAGTAAACTCAGAATTAATTATATCATGTAAAAAAATATTTATTCTTTGTAAAAATCGATTCAGTAACTTCACGAAATACTTATTTTCTAAAACAATGCTTTATTTATATTTTTTCTTATATTTCCATTTTTATTGTTTATTAAAATCACTACTTTGTTTCGTAGCTATATTAATCACATCGACTATGTTGAAGATCTTTCCCCATTCAGCATGTAAGGGTCATGCTGATGGGCTAAAAACCTCTTAAGTCTCTGCTATGCTTTTTATCTCGTCATTTGGATGACCCATCAGTCGGACTAGCTGATTTTTTCTTTCTGCTGCTAAATTCCCTAATTGTGGGGCTTTTAAAACTTCCATGAGTTCTTCTGGAGCGTCTAAGACTCTTCCTAGCAATTTGTGTTGAACCGTGACATTTCTGCCTGTAACTTGCAGCCGTTGTGGACGCAGTATGGTATTCATGATTTTGGATCTAGCTTTTGTAGTCAACTTTGAGTTGTACTTCAGAATTGGATACAATTTATTTACTGTTTTCATGGCTATGGCTTCTATGGTTCTTACATCTACTTCCCATATTAGTTTATTGTCAAGTAGACAACGTAGGTACATGACAGTTCTTCTTGATTTTATATTCTTGTCCATAAACCTTATGCTTTCTTCGAAATTGTTATTTTTGCCGAATCTTAAAACTTTTGTGTTAAGGCGTTGAACTTTGATTTTTAAATTCCCCTTTTCTATTAAGATCTTAATAGAAACAGAGACTTTTTTATTAAGATCACTGTTGAAACAACTTTGGCCATCTTTGGGATGATCCGATGCTTCTCAGAAAACACCCCAATGCAAGTATTATACGAGGTGAACTTAGATTGTTAAAGTCCCTTGCTTCATTGGTGTACATTAATGGTTCATCTCAATTTGTTAAAGGTGTTAATTCGTCCAAATGCCTAATACATAGCTGATACAATACATTATACCATACTTGTATACAGCGAATAATTCAAAATATAACATGCATACATACATGCAAACTTACATACAATCATCGTTTAAATGACAAATTTTAATAATTGGTTGTCGGGGCATTCATGGCGTAACGGTTAAGTATCGGATTCGTAATTCGATGCAATGAGATCTTAAGCCTATATTTGGTATAACAAAAGGTGTTGATATCAGCTATAAACCTATGCTAGAAACATGTGTTCACCTTGCCTCAATTTTTACAACTAATTCTTAAAATACCTTTCTCATTACAATTTTCGAAATTAACACCTACTTACTTAAAACTTTTGTTTTGCAGCATTTATTCTAATTTTCCACCTCTGTCCTCTAATTTTCTACCTCTGACCTCTGTATTTTTCAGTCGATGTAATTTTGGCATATTACTCATATATGTGTTGAACAGAGTTGGTGAAAGAGGGGAGTCTTGATCCAACCCCTCTTCTGCTGCCATTCTTGATGATAATTCGCTGTCAATCTTAGTTTGTAAGGTCCTAACAGCTTGAAAAAACTTTGTCATTTCAAGTGGAATGTTCAGCCTCTCCATTCACGGCCATACGTCTTCTCGACGTCCAAGAAGGCCGCATAAACCGTATATCTTTTTTCTTTCGCTTGATGGCTGATTGCGTTTAGATTCGCCGCCTGCTGAGTCGCTGCCAGTTTCTTTCTAAAGCCCATTTGCTGCGTTGGCAGGATGTTGTTTTCCTCCACAAATTTTTCAATTCTGTTTTTTGCGACAATTTCGGCTACTTTTGAGAATTTGTTGATCAAGCTTATGGATCTCCTATTTTGTGGGTTTGCTGGATTTTCTCTTTTTTAGCTGTTATAATCACTATAGCGTTTTTCCAACTGTTTGGGAAATAGCTAACCATTATTGATTTGTTGTTAATTTCTTGCAGTGCATCCACTGCGCATAGAGGATATATTTTAAATGCCATTAAGGTTATCTTGTCTTCTTCTGAAGCTTTTTGAATATTTAAAGTTTTCACACTATTTATTATGTCGTAGACTTCCACCGGTTCATAACTTAAATATACATTATTTTAATATGGCTTTGATCTATTACCTACTTGTTCAACACAATCTGCTGTTTTGTCTGTGTTGGAAAACGGATTTTTAAAATGTTCCGCGCAAACTTCTACTTTTTCACTGTTTTTATACACAAGTTTACCGTTCTTGTCTTTAAACGACACAATCTCTGCAGGATTTTTCTTAGTTCGAGAAATCTTCACAACTTTTCCTCACCATCGTCTTCACACGCTTCTTCAATTGATCTACTCCAGTTGCTTACCCTTTCTTCTGCTAGCATCTGTTTGATTTTTTTTGTAATTTGACCAAATTTTGTTTTATCATGTTGGTGTCTTGTTCTTGCGTATTGTTTCAGCATTTCATTTTTTTTCAGTATCAGTTCTTTTTATTGTTGATTTAATGCTCATTTACTTTCCTGCGCTACCAAACTGGAATTCTATTCTATTGTTCTTTTTGTGAATTTCGTTAAATGTGCAACGTCTTCACCTATAACCCGAGTTGATTCTATTTATTTTTTCTTAGGTGTAATTATTTCCGTATCATATGCAAATTTAATCCAATTAATTTTACGGAGCAGCTTCTTTGGTTCTTGTGAAAATGTGTATATTGTTTTCACTGTTTTCTCTTTTTTAATTTTGTTAAATAAAAATATATCAATTACGTTTCCTCTTGCATTTATTCTTTTGGGTACAGAGGTTGGGTCGTTTGGTCCAATAATTTACTGGCCCAAAGATTTTTTACTCTGCTTTTCAAAGCCGGATGTTTTGCATTTAGATCTCCTGCGGCAATTGTTTTACCATATTTATTACTTCTTTAAGATCTGCTCCTGTTGGTCTTGCTGATGGTTTTAAATATAGGGAAACCAACGTAACCTCTCTGCCTCCAAAGTCAGTTTTTATGGCCACTGCTTCTACATTTGGTGAGTTCATTTCAAGTTTTGAAAAACAGTATTTGCTCCTGATTGCTAATGCAACTCTTCCTCCTTTGCTTGTTGACCGATCTAAATATTGATATAAGCAGTGAATATAAGAAATAAGTGAATATATTTTAATTCTCCTAAATAACCACGTAGGCCATTTGCATTCCACGGGTACAATTTACTTTTTGTGTTATATCACATGAACAGTACTTAATGATTTTAGCAATTCTGGCAATAAGCCCATTTGTATTTTTGTTATCCTTTTGTCCAGGTCATCTCGATTCACATATTGTGCGCCTTCTGGTAGCTTTTCTTGCAGTTTCTGCGCGTAGCTCACTCCTGGAGTAACTCCTGAGGAATCTATGCGCAGTTGAGATTGTTGTGCTTGCATCTTTTTAATCAGATTGATTTTTTGATTTTTTTGGACACATCCAGTCATTCGCTTTGTGCGCTCCTAGACACATTGCGCATATTGGTTGTTTGCCTTTTATTTGACATTCCCACGATGGGTGCTGATCTGCATAATGCCTGCATACATGGGGAGCATTAAATCTGAATTGGACGTGCACTTGAAGCATTGTTGCGTTCAGGTCGGTTTTTGTTTGAGACGGATATATACATAACTTTGTGCACATCAAAGACTTACTTTCCGGCATCTGACTTTTCCGTATTAATGGAAACATACGCGCCTTGGTTCCGTCTTACCATTAAATTGACTGGCAGATTTAATTCCATATATTTTGTAATGTTTGTATAATTTTTGTGGCTATGTACCATAATTCGTCGAGGTTCTGTTGTCTTTATTTCAGAAGTGGTTTTTGCTGTAGGCACTGAATGTGTCACCCTATCTTGTATTTGAGTCAGTATCAGCACCTACTCTGAACTAGCTGCCTCAATTTCATCATCATTAGATAATATATCAAATTCGTTTGAAGTCGAAATTATTGCTCCATTTCTGTTGTCAGACATGTTATCATTCCTATTGTCTTCCAAATCTTATAGAGTATCCGTGGTTTCTCGTTTTTTTTTATTTGGTTTTTCCCAATTCTTTTCTGAGGGACATTACATCATCCACTAATAAATCTATCTGATCTCTGAATATCTTAGCCTGTTTTTACATTTCCACCTTTGATATTTCTGCATTTTCTAATGCCACTTTATAAGAATTTCTTCCCTGCACGAGGTGTTTTGAGTTTCATTTTGTGTGTACATTTTTGGTATTTTTTTGCAATTTTGCGCATTTTTAGTCCTATATGTTAGCTGTTCACTGTACTTTATTCCTCTACCACCTAGATCGGCTGCCCCATTAAGCGGCGGTTTTCTATATTAAAATCTGTGCTATTCGCACTCACACATAAGAATTTTCACATTAAGTAACTCACTACGCGACTCGTCCCGAATCTACTCATAAATGAGAAACTAGTTATTGATTTCATAACGTAAAGATTTTACGAAGCGCTTTAGAAGGATCAAACCAAAATAACACAATAATTAACTTCTCAATAACAACTGTTGTTTATACATTGAATCACAAAATGACCATTACCTGCGCGCACATTATATTGAGAACAATATAATATCCGCCCGGATACGTTCTGTTGGATTCAGTACACAATGATATGGCGAAAGCCTGAGGACAAATTTATTATGTCTTTCTATATGTTAATTAACTACTGCAAGTAATTCCAGCCTTCTTCCAGACAAATATCTTGGAATTTCTAGGTTCAAGTGTTGCAGAATATAGCCATTAGTTTTTTAAGTGACTGATCTGTTTTAGCTGCGCCAATGCTGTTCATTTGAATTGATTTTAACGAAAGTTGCTATGCGAATTATGTTGGACGAGTCTTTATTTAATCAATGCCTACATACGTAAATACAGAATATAGAGTGTAAATGTCTTGACATACTCTAACCACAATAATAAATCAAACATGATAGTGAGAATACGACTGAGAAGTTGATTAAGTAGACTTGGCGGTACAAATATTACCTAAATAAATTATAATGGTGCATGCGCTCGGGTAACAATATTTATTAACAATAACATGCACCAAATTTAATAACATTTTTGTACTATTATGGTAATTATCTCTACTTTTAGTAATTTTATATATGTGTATTATATATTTAACGTACTTAACTAATATTACATAAGTTAAATCGATAATAACTTATGTCAATTAGGAAAAGTATAAATAATTATCATAATAGTCCAGGATACGAAAACGTCATTAAATTTGGTGGATGTTTAGGTTAATAAAAATAAATATCCCAGCGCATGCACCAATATGGTTAATTACTATAATTTACAAATACTAAAATTCTGATCAGAGACATGTATTTCAAAATGTCATAATTAATTTTTCAAATAGTTTTATGTATAGTGTGTTGAAACATTTGTGTCAAAATACAAATAATAAATTCCTAGCAAGGAATTCAAACGCAACAGTGTTATTGGGCAATATATGTCTGGAAAATCACAATTTCAAATTGTTCGAGAACTAAGCCATCTCAATGTGCATAAATCTTGTGTGCCGTGCACCATATCTCGTCACAATGATACGTCACTACATTGCCAGGTGCAAAGGGAAAGTGGTCGTAAAGGAACGGCAACATCAACAGCAATGATTAGAAAAGAGAAGGTTCGCATCCACGTGCCAGCGGTAAAAACTAGGCTGCTGAGCTGCATATATCGAGAGAACGGGTGCAACACATTTTGAAAAAAGAGCTTCGATTAAAGCCTTTGAAGTTTGAAAAGACACACAATTTTACTCCTGAACAGAAAAAAATTAGACTGGATAAAGCAAAGAAATTGCTTCGTTTGTACACAAGTTCAATAACATGTAAACAAACAAAATGACCAAGTTTACTTACCACAGAGTTCATAAAAAAATTTCCACCTCCGGATGGCCACCAGCAAGCACCAGCAATGGTGATGATTTGGGCCGCCGTTAGTACGAATGGCCGCTCTCCACTTGTATTTCTGGACCGTGGCGTGAAGATAAACGCGAATGTTTATCGGGATACTATTTTGGAAGCTGTGTTGAAGCCTTGGGCACGTCAACATTTCGGCCGCAGAGCATGGACGTTCTCATAAAGTGCGCGTCAACCAAGAATGATTGGAATACAACGTTGCTAACTTTATTTCTTCAACACAATGGCTCGCAAATTCTCCGGATGCAAACCCGATGGATTTCTCTATCTGGGGCATTTTGAAGACTAAGGATAGTATTGACGCGCCCAAGGCAGCACATCGCCGGAGATGGTCGCGTATTTTGAAGGCTCGCCTTCAAGCAGTGTACAATGCCTTTCCCGACCGACTCAAGGACATTGTTAAGGCAAAAGGAGGCCATATCGGATAAAAGTGAATTTATTCTACAATTTTAATATCTTTGCTACCATTAGCACTTTTCACAAATAAAATTCAACAAAAAATTAAAATAATACAGCGTTTTATTTTGTTGCAATTTTTTTCAGCAGTCCTGCAGTATTTTATTGCTTATTGTTTATCATCTCGTTCCTATTATAATCTGTTCTTTTCTGTTGTCTTGAAATACTATATGCATTATTAGTTCCCTAATTATTTTCGTTACTTAATTGTCAATTTGTTGTTGTCCCTGTTATTCTCTATCGATTGTTTAGGTTATTACTATTGTTTCGTAAATTCTTTAATTTCTGTTTTGAATTGTTTTATTGACATCATTTTTAATCTGGGCGGTAAGTTGTTGTAACTTCTCATTATGCTTTGTGTACAGCTGTTTCCCCTTGTTTATTCTTATTGTACTGAGATGGACATTCTCTTTAGCTCACGTGTTGTAATCGGGATATTCGCTATTTAGTTTGACTTTCACATTTTTTGTAGTTGATTTTTGTAGAAGTTGGTGAGCTAATACATACTTTTCAAGGAGTACCATTTGCTTGATGGGAAGTGAACGTATGCAGATAGTCTGATGGTGTTCTTTAATGTAGATTATAAAGATTTGTTAAAGATTTGTTTAATGCTCTTTGTAATTAATTCATTAGTTCTGACGAGCATTGACTCCAAGATATGATCATTTATCTTAAGTGGGATAATATGTGAGCATCTTTGATAAGAGCTTATGCCCTTTCCATGTCATTTTATTATCAATTTTCAGTCCTAGGTACTTCTTTGATTCGTTCATTGTATAGTTGTATTTTCAATTTTATATCCACACTGATGTTCGGCTTATTTTGTTTTTGATGATCATATATACTGTTTTGCCTATATTAATTGTCACTCTATTCCCAACCAACTTTCCAGATCTTCATTGATTTGATGTTTTAATATCACTGGGTCTGTATTTGAGTAAAATTATATTGTGTCATCCGCAAATATTACGTAACTTTCTTTCAGTATAAATTTTCTCATGTTTAATAAATATAGTAGTAACGGTTCGAGTACCGATCCTTGTGGTATTACCATTACTATTTCTAATTTGAGTAATATATATTGCAACGGTCCGACTACTGATCCTTGTGGTATTACTATTATTATTTCTGCTTTCTTACTTATTATACCATTTACTCTTGTAGCTACTTTTCTGTTTTTAGGTATAATTTAGCAGTTTAGCCTGACCCCGTATGGCTATTTGCTCCAGTAAATTAATCGATATGTCGTGATTCACTATGTCGAATTCTTTTTCAAATCGATAAATATAACCACAATGTATCTGGAGTTGTCCAGACTCTCATTAATGTAGTCAGTTACTCTGTTTACGGCAAATTGTGTGTTTGTGTTTGAAATCCATATTAATTTCATCTGATAGAAAATTTTTAGTTTTCATTTTACAATTGTGTACGCCATGATTAATGCCGTACTGAAACGTTCTGTAGACGTTGTTTACGGAAATAGACTAAAGAGAGTGATGCGCTCTATGGATAAATTAATGAAACATTTTTACCCTCCATGGATAAATTAATGTCCAAAGTATTATTTATAATAATTTGGACATTTGGACAAATTTTTATTTATAATAATTTGGACATTTAAATTATTGATTTGATTAAATTAAAATACCTTTACAAATATTAATTCTGTTACATTAACTGGATTATTGTCATTACATATTTACGAATTGAAATTTCAAAGAAAATATTGAATAATTATCAATATGTCAAAATACATTTCAAATATCAGACATTTAGTAACCAATTTGACAAGGTCAAACGCAGAAATTAAATTCCCTAAATGAACTAAAAATAATAAGAGGTGGATCCAGAGGTACACAGAGGAACAATCGAACAGTGCCATCAGTTTAAATTGATTTTTATTTTACTACCCGAAGAAGTTTGGGAAAATAAATCACCAAATAAGAAATGTCAGGAATAAGCCTTATAATAATGAAACACAAAGGAAACCCTCTCCAACTTATAATAAATGAACCCCATATTAATTTAAAAAATTTTGATAGGTCGAACCCGACCTGCTTGTTGATTAAATCATCACCATTTTTCCATGCATTAACATATATACATATATATATATATATATATATATATATATATAACTGTTTTATGTGGGTTTAACTTTAAGAAATCTCAAAGTTAGGACGATAGAGCATTTCAACTCAATGAGGCTTATCAATGGAAAAAGTCAATTTGCTAAACACATCTTAGACCATGATTTTAGTACACAAAATATCTTCA
>WYDF02109100.1:0-10433 GCA_009867245.2 Adranes taylori
ACATGTTATCGTGCTCATTTAACCATAATTCGTTTACGCCTTCTTTATTACCGCACCTGAACCTCGCAATCATCCTTTACTCATTCATGTCTAAATATGATAAGAGATAATCACATATCCCATCTTCTTTCATAACCCATTTATATCTATTATTGTATCTACTACTTTTCAAATTATTCCTCTCTCTCTTGTCTTTCCACATCCTTCATTCTTACAATTATCTGGCTTACTCCTTTCCAATAAGCTCTCCAGCCACCAACATTCAGACCATCCCACTCTCTCATTCTGCACTTAATTCAGGCATTCATCCCTTCCTCCTCCCACGCCTGCATTATTCCCTCCACATAAACATCCTGTACTAGCCTGGAATTTTCATCCATCATAACCTTCCACTCAAAATTCATCATTCTTTTTTACTTCTTTGATCCATATTTTATATTCACCTAACTCCTGCAGAACAATACCACTCTGTGAGAAACACACAGAGATGTTAGGATTCGATAGAAACAATCCAGTCCTAACATCCTTTTCATGCACCCTTTCTAGCATCTCTCTTTCTTAATCTATAAAATTAATTCAAATGTTTTTTTTAATTATGGTTACTTTGTGGAACCACTAGGCTTTATCGAGTAAGATATCATGTGACGTAGTTCTCTTTATCGGATAAACATAAATCCACCTACTTCTGCGTAGTAGGTATGCAGTACTACATAATATGCACTTCTTGATATGCACATTTTGATGATCACTTTTTCTGGAAAAGGCAACATCCTCTTCGGACTTAGTAGTTTCAGTCTGATTTTCTGCTTCTGTATCTATTAAAGAGAAAACTATTGCAATCCTGAATAACTTAATATTCACAAAATTTTCGCATCTTCCTTCGATGTCTGCATCTAAACTGGTATTAATTTGTTCCAAAAATTATCCTGGTTTGGCATATTTAGAGAGTTTTTTCGAGGATGTATCTTTTTTTCAAGCTGAGATTTAATCTGCTCTAAGGTAAGTTCATCTTTAGTGTCCCTACCATCACTTACAACAATTATTTCCAAGAATTAATTAAATTCATCGCTTGAAAATTTTCTGTTTTCTAAAACGTTGAGTAATATTATTTTCCTGCTAATTAGCACGTGGAAATCACAACACAATAAGAATACAAATCAACCTTAGGATATGAGTAGGTTACTAGAATAATTCTATATGAGTATGTTACTAACTCTTATTTTTACTAATAAATAGTATGCACATATTTGCCATTATCTTGGTTATTTCTTATAAATAATTGACATTCAATTTTATTTGACGTTCAAAATTGTCCTAGTACCTGATAGATGGCACCTTCGGCATTGGCTGTGCACCGGTTACGCTCCAAAACACGAATGTCTCATCGCAATAAATATTTTGGATCCATGCAGTTTTATATGGACTATCAACTTGCTTTTGTTGGTAAATTTTTTCTGGCAATTAGTAAATACTAACTGGCAAGGAATAAACATCTCTATCAACTAATCTGACATAACCTAACCTAACTCTAACATAACTCTAATTTAACCCTAACGTAAGATTAGTATTATGGACGTAAGATAATAGATTAAGTAATATAAATTACTTTAAAAACAAAAGGATAAAGAAAAATTAAAAAGCCATCTTGGGATTCAAACATTCTACTGCTCGACTGCTATTTTGGAAATTAGTCAATAAAAGAGTAAAAGCGATCGTAGGCCATAGCAAATCGGACGGCGTAGAAAGTGGAGCTGTCCGCGCCGTAAGCAAATACTGTGAAAAAGAAAGTCAAGAGCGGCCATAGGCCGTAGACAAGTACAGGAACCGGGGGATTCATAGGTATGTCATTTTTAGGTCACGCAAGTTTTATGTAATTTACCCTAAATAACTATTGTGCAAATTGAATTTACGAGTGATAAGGTGACAGTCAAAATTAAAATGTTCAAAAGGTTTCAACTTTTGTTTATGCCAGATATGACAAAACGTAGGACTTCCAGTATATGAAAGGCCGGGTCACACTTAATGCATGTTTAGCATTAAGTGTGAAAACATAACATTAGCTTTCTAGGGTTAAACTAGATTTTTTGCAGATAGATTATGTATTTGAAGATGAACGCAAACTCCTTTACAATAAGTTTTTCAGTTCACTTTTGTATGCAAATAAAAATTAAATCTCCACAAAATTAAGACTACATTATGCGAGGAAGTTTTAACTAGGCTAGACTCTCTTGCAAATAGACTTAGTCACTGTAGATAAATGCACTTTTCCTTAAAATCTGAGTGAATTTCGTGAAGGTCGACCAATGACATCGAAAACTGCTGAAAACATTGATGCTGTACGAAATATGATATTGTCAGATCGTCATGTTACGTATAGAGAAATTGAGTCACACTTAGGCTTGGGTATGAAACAAATTAATGAAATCTTACATCACTTAGGTGTTATAGGTGTTAAAAAAATATGTTTCCGTTGGATCCCCCATAATTTAACTGAAGAGGCTCGTGTCAACTGATGTAAAGAAATGATTAAACGATTCGACTCAGGGAGATCAAATTTGATCTACGACATTACTAGTGGTGACGAAAGTTCGATCTATGCTTATGAATCAGAAACGAAACAGCAGTCAACTGTTTGGGTGTTTGAAGATGAAATCAAACCCACAAAAGTCACTCGCTGTCGCAGTGTTTCTAAGAAAATGGTAGCTTGTCTTGTCTCAGAAACTGGGCATGTCGCTACTATTCCACTTGAAAATCGTAGAACTCTTAATGCAGAATGGTATACATCCATTTGTTTACCACAACTTATCACTGAATTGCGAAAAACAAATAGGACGCGACACATCATTCTGCACCATGACAATGCCAGTTCCCATACTGCGCAACAAACAGTAAACTATTTGAGCTGTCAAAAGATAGATTTGTTGTCTCATCCTCTTCATATCCTCAGCCCTGATTTAAGTCCTAACGACTTCTTTACTTTCCCAAAAATAAAAAATCTACTACGTGGCAAACGATTTTCATCTCCAGAAGATGCAGTAGAAGCGTTTCAAAATGAGATTTTAAGTGTACCACCTTCTGAGTGGAAAAAAATGCTTTGATGATTATTTTATTCACATGAAAAAATGTATAGAGTGTAAAGGAGACTATTATGAAAAGTATTATTTTATTTCTAGATGTTTGTGTCTTCTTATATCCCGAAATTTTAATAGCAGCCCTCATATGTGTTTTATTTTGGTAGATACTTGATTTTCCAAGATTTCCACGAACATTAGATATGCACGTGGAATATTTTTATATTGAAATTTTAAATAACAGTTTGAACTTATTTATAGAAAATAATTTATTAATATATAATATTGCTTCAACTATGTATGCGTTTGTCAATAAAATCTGATGTGAAATTACTGCAATAAAAGTTTGAAATGTTTAACAATAAATATCATTTTACGCTACTCAAAATAGGTACACCGCTATACTTTTAAAACCGACTATTTCCTGAACTTTCACTTCATTGGCAAATAGGTATAAATTTGTTTCTTGCATTTGACTTTCTATTATGTATGAACTACGTACTGCATAAATAATAGGGGAAAGAATATTTTAATACGATGTATATTTTGTCGACATCTAATATTTGACCTTTCATTCGTTTGTTAATATCTATGTTGTACAAGCTTGAATGTATTTATCTTGAATGTTGGAGGAATACATTTTCTTGTTTTTTATACTAGGGTTTCCAATTTCCCGGAAATTTTGCCACTCGTAGGATTACGGGAAAAATAAACTTCCTGGGATTCCGAGAAATTCCGAAATGAAAGTAATATTAAAATTTTATTTTATGTAACAAAAAAAAATATTGATAAAAACGACAACTTTGAGTTGAAAAGTGAATGTACAAAAAATATATTCCTCAACAATTTTGTGATAAGAAAATACTTAATACTCATAAATTTAGTGGAACAAAATTTTACTTCTGAATTTTTTTGACATCAAATTTTCCGTAATATGATTTTAGAAAACAAACAGCGCTCAAGCCTTTTGTCAACTGACTTTGGTATTGAAGTGGATTGAACGGTATTCAAAGCCTTCAAAAGATGAGCAATTTTCTGAGACTGCGCCTCTTTCAAAATTTGCTATTCCTGATTTTAACTACTCTCCAGGACCTGATTTGGTTTTTATTTCTAATAGGTCAAAATATAGCGGAAATCCCAAGAACACAATATTCCAGGAAGGAAACCCTAATATTAATGTTTACTGTGTGCATTTTCTTTAATATTATTGTTTAAAGTTTTAAGATATTACAGTTTTATCAGTTTAAGTGATATTTACTCTTCTTCACTGTGTCGTGGAGAAAACGAGCCTCTCAGCTTAGATTATTGGTAATTACGAGCGAGTTAATTCTCAATATCAATATTTCAAAGCTTGTAAAGTGTCGCAAATATTTTCAGAAGCTGCCGTATTTTAGGCAAGCACATATCAATAGTCTAAAACTGTTGTTGATGTAGTATTTTCAACAGCCACTGCTTGCGCCAGAGCTCATATTCGGACATCAAATTGCCAGCACCCTCATTCGGCAAGTAAGTGCGCTGAAATTTTGTTATTTATTTCTTCTAATCTGGGGTGCTAGCAACAAAGTTGGGCAAAAGAAGACGGAAGTTATCAACTGTTGCCCAATGATCCGAAGCTCGCTGATAACGTGGTCGAGGAAAGGATATAATACGCGTTACGCTTGTAATAAATCTTTGGTGTTTCCGCTGTAATATTATTTCCGTTTGCCTGTTTATCGGCTACTCGTGGAGTTGTAAGTTTACTTGGAGCAATTGTATTTTCTGCATCAGTGAATAAACCTTCAAATCCTTCTTTAGTCCTAATGTTCTGGAGAGTCAACATGAGTGTATCCACATGTTTGCAACTCTGTAGTAAATCCACACTGACAGACTGAAGAACTTTGCTTAATGTTGATGCATATGAAAACATCTTTTTCGACACAAGAAAGGAAACAACAAATTATGAACTTTCCATGGTAAGGCTAAATTGGTACGCAGTCTCTTTCAGAACAACAAGTGTGCCAAACATTGAAGAATACATGTCAACAAATCGTTTCACAGCTGAATGTTTTTCATTCCACCGTGTCTCACACCGTGAACTCAGATTTGAATTACAAACGCCATTCTCATTAGCCATTTTCTTTAGCAATTTAGCAGCCCATCACGAAGTCTGGACTGGCAGAAGAAATTACTGATACTTATCACTGTACCAATTGTGCTACTGATCATTGGTATTTCACACGAATGCGCCAATACTAAATTGAGTGCATGCGTTGCACAGTGAAAAAATTGTGCTTTCGGATACTTTTCTGCTACTCTTGAATGAACTCCATTCAGCCGCTCACTCAAATCCAAATGACTCAAGATGTTGCGTGATTGTATCTACCAACGTTGATGCGCACACATCATTGACGTGGCAAATTCTAAAAAATCTTCTCGTCTTACGGTCTTCTTACCGGAGACATATCGTGCATACTGCCAACTGCTCGTATCTGTTTACGTCTAGCATTTCATCGGCAAGAACAGCGCAAAAAAACATACATTAATTCGTTTTACAAGCGGAATAAACTGTCCACATAATGCAATTAATTCGTTTTGAATGGTTGGTGGGTGATGTTGATGTAATCATTGCATTGCTATCAAACGTTTGTCTCTCTAAGTGTGCTTTCATTGAGTCATAACCCGAAAGCGTAAAAGAGCTCTTTAATTTCCATCATATATGCAAATTCCCTCACCTTTTTCTGCAGTTCATTCTCGGGGAATCACCTATATTGCTTCCACGTAACACGTGAATAAGAGCTGCGCGTATAACAAGAAACGAACAGACGGCACATTTTAAAACTCTTCGTAAGTCAGCAGTTTATAAAATATTAGAATTTGGAAGTAGTGTTAGTGTGTTACTAATCATAATCTAATCGATGGAAAATGTTACGTCACAAAACATTGTAATATCCTGTTGTTGTTTTCACAAATATTTTTTAATTTCTTGGCGAAATATTGACATGTAATGGAACTCCTGAAAGCCCCCCTTTAACTATGGCCGTGTTGTGAACAATTCGGTTTTAGTATCAACGTCTTCATATGACAGTTCTTTGTACCCCCGTAGGAAGGAGAATTTGTGTTTTTTAACTTTTCCAGCGCAGTATATCTTCCGGACGAATTAATTCTCAAGGAATTAATGATGGTGTAAAACACAGTTCGGCTGAACTTTTTTCTGCGTGTAAACGGTTACTTAGATTGTCGTTATTTATGCTGAATTTTTCATTATTTTCCTTCTTTCTTCACTAATGAACAATTAACAGTACCACCTTCAGAATTTTTGGAACGAACAACTTTCCGATTTTCTTTTTTTGAAACACGTCTTCAATGAATTAATTTTTCTTTAATACACACTTTTTGTTTGCGTCCTGTTACGCTTTTGTCATGTTTTTATTATACAAGATCCATTTTATTACTGTAGTTTTTGGATCTAATTTGTTTCTTATCATATTTCCATAAAATTCGCTAAATGCTTTTGTGAAGTTCTTAATGCAACCATTTTTCTACTTTTATTTATTAATTTACTAAGTTTGTTGCTCAAAATATACTGAACAGCAGCTGAAATCAAACAGCAGCGTCTGAAGGCATTTGCTTCGGAAGTTCACTTGTTAGATTGGTATAAGTAACAATTCAGCTTATATATTGTTATAAGTTCAATTCTTACATTGGCATTACATTGGGTAATTGTTACAATAGTCAAGTAAACAACTTTATGAACATAAAGAGGTTAATTTTAACCTTTTTAATAAACGATAGAGGAAGCAAAAGATATACGAAATACCTATGTAACAAGCTAGGCTAAGATTTAGACTGCCTAGAGCAAATGACAGCGACTCAAAAGATATAGGAAATTCCTATATAACAATACCCGCTAAACTTTAGCGGGTTTCTGATACATATGATACACGTTCAAAAAAATCTAACCTCAGCCTTAAGTTACTTGGTTGATTTTCGCTGCAGGCAGCTGTTGTGACCTCCTCCAATGAAAGACTGAATGCATTTGTGAAAGTGAAACCATGAAGCGCTACTCCTGCACTGATTCGTGCTACAAGTCTGAGAACTTGGCTCGTTCAAACCCAAATTGACCGACTTACTTGAACTTCTGTAGCAGACTTAAATATTTACCGGAACTTTTGGATATTCTTCTTCTCCTTACGCCTCTCCCTAACGGAGTTTGGCGATTCAACCTGCTATCACGACCCGTGACACCGCTGCTCAAAATATCTCCGTTGGCGTTCTGTTTTACCAGCGCCTTAGGTCCTTTAACCACGAGTTCTGTCTTCTCCCAACCGACCTTTTTCCCCTCAATCTTACCTTCTATGATGAGTCGGAGAATTTCGTAGCGCTCGCCTCTCATGATATGCCCGATGTATTGAAGCTTCCTCTCCTGTATGATTCTTGATCTTTGTTCTTTCCAATCCTATTCATTGGTTTTCCTTTCTACCGTATCTTTAGCATTCGCCGATACAGGTACATTTCGAATGCGTCTATCCGATTATCCAACAATGCTTCATCGCTATGAATGTATTCTTGGCTTGTTCTATCCGTGATAGAATTTCTTTTTTGGGGTCGACCTCTTCATTACCCCAAGCAAGGACCCCAAGATATTTTAAAGAAGGCACACGACCACTTTAGTTTTCTCGACATTCAAGTACAAACCGAATTGCGCGCTATGTTAAACAATGCGATCTAAGATGTTCTATAGGGTTGGTAAGCTACTTGCCAATATGACCGTATCGTCCGCGAACCGAATATTGTTGATTAACTTGCCATTGATTTTAATACAATCTCCTACTTCTTCAAGTGCTTTCCTAAACACGGCTTCGAAATATATTTTGACGAGGAGTGGCGACAAGACACATCCTTGTCTGACTCCTTTTCTTATCACCACTTTCTCAGATGTACTTTCTTCAACTCTGACTGCTGCTGTTTGATTTTAGTATAATTGTGTGATAATACATAGGTCTCCTGCATCGACACCGATGTCTCTAAGGGGTTCAGCTAGTTTTTGATGTAATACACAATCAAATGCCTTTCGATAATCAATAAAACACGCATACACGTCGACATTCATGTCTTTTCGCGTTGTGTGAGAACGTTTAATGAAAAGATAGCTTCCCTGGTGCCTGCACCATTCCTGGATCGGAGCTGACCTGTCACTTAGAACATATGGGGGTGTGAATAATACGTAAGAGCACCTTCAGCACGTGGAATATTAAGCTAATCATGCGATAGTCATCACAATGGGTGGCATTCTTTTTTTTTCGGGTTAGGTGACAAATACCGACTTCAACCAGTCTGTTGGTATCATTCCAGCTTTATATATGTCATTATACAAGTCCGTGAGAAGTTGCATACTTATACCATCAGTTTCGACGATCAACTTTAAAGTCTCTGAATGCATTTTGTCTGGGCCCACAGCTTTTCCGTTCTTCTGAATTTTAATCATCCTTCGCACTTCATCCTTTGTAATTTCCGAGCTGACCTCGTTGATTACGTTTTTCTCTGGTGATTGTTCGGACCTTGCGCGATAAAACCGATTCTCAACATATTCCTTCCATCTTTTTAGATTTTCCTCTACGCCTATCAAGATTTTGTTATTGTTATCTTTAAATACGCCTCGGGTTTGTTTTTTTTTGTGAATATTAAACAAATCATGTTTGGTCTGGAGCGCCTCTATTTCACCGCGTCTTTCCATCAACCATATCTCCTTTGCTCTTCGACATGTTCCTCTTACTATTCTGTTCAATTCTTTGTATCGACTGCTATCTTTGTCCTTTTGCTTCCTTCTCTCTTCCATAAGCTGCAGAATTTCGTCCGTTATCCAAAGTTGTTTCTTGTCAGAGCGGGCGAACCCCATATCTTTTTCTTGAATATCTGTCAGGGCTTTCTTTATTGATATCCACTTAGTTTCTGTTCCAGTAGTTCAGGACACTCCCTTTAATCTGCCCTCCAGCTTATCAGCTATTTGTACTTGTAACTCGGGGTCCTGAAGTCTTATAATAATTTGGATATTATTTATAATTAAATATTATGAATTTCGTGGATTGTAAATATTACCCACTTAATTGGGTAATTGTAACAAAATGGGAATAGTATAAATAACTATAAATAAAAGTTTAACATTATAATATTAGATGGTTAGCTATGGTGCATTATAAACCATATGAGTTTCATTAGCATTGCTATCAACTGATCTGCATTAAACCGATTAACACTGTTATTATTTTTAATTAAAAAGCGAATTACTGTGGAAATTATGATGTTTCTTGTTAGAAAATTATTATTGTGCATTAAGCGGATCCATTGGAACTAATAACTCTTATATTATTGCAATTAATAAATGTATTGTTGGCGATTCAATACTTGGATCTGTTGAATTGAGTTGGTTAACTGTTTATATTACTTATTTTCATATTTAACATATTTCCGATGTTTGTATGGCTCACGTTCCACACCTACAGGTCTAATTAATTCATTGCCAGTTGCTACATGCCTTTGACCTTCTGTATATTTTATACAAATTATTGAAATGTACATTGAGACTCCATTTAAAATTTTATTTTATTTTACTTTAAAATAAATATTTTCATGTATTATCTCATTTTAATTATTTCAATGCAGTTATAAAATTTTATATTTATTTTTTATTAAAATCTCTTTCTTTCTCTACTGGTAACCAGTTGTGAAAACTAAAAGTTTATTTCGGGCGGACAACTTTTCGACGCCAAATCTACCTGAATTATAACCTCTTGTAATTGGTTACCTCCAGCGGATGCTACAACTGTACTATCTAATCATGTTTCCGACGCTAACGAGACGTATATTAAAATAAATAGCGAAAAATAAGATCAAAGACATAAAAAAATATGAAGACAATACGAAAAAAAAACTGTGGATATACCTCGAAAAAAAACTCCTTGAATATGTTAAAGCCGTGCCACATCACATATTGGAAAATTTTGATAGAATTTTTAGTAATATATAATTGTAAGTATTATACATATACATATTTTTTCAATGTGTAGGTAGTACACCCTTAATCCTTTAATGACAACCTGACCCTACTAATGAATTCGGACTGTTTCAGTCCTTCCTGTTTCAGCACTTCAAATAATTTTTCCTGTTTGTACCCTCTGCATTATTAGTTGTTTTTGTAGATTGATATATCTAACAGTTTAATATTTTGACATACTTCTATCGATGAATGGATGAATGGTTCTTCCATAGATTAAAGAAAATCAATGCACACATTGTAACAAGAACTACTAATTGAGAATGGAAAATAGGTAATTCGATAGTGGAAAATAGGGAGACAATTGAAATGGGGATGAATGAAGATGGAGC